>CAAKMY010051288.1:0-14667 GCA_901111285.1 Corrigiola litoralis | reverse complement strand
CCACTAGTAACAATTAAAAAAGTTAACCATTTACTATTTTAAATATCAAAATGATGTGTATGGGCTAAAATTGAATAGACATATAACAAATGAGCATTTATAGGTGGCCCGGGCATCGCACGGGCTTCACAACTAGTCTAATGGAAGTTAGGAAAAAAACTAACTTCCGTCCTCATTAAGGGCATTTTAGGTTTTTCGAAAAAATATGAGGGTATTCTGTCTAATATGCAATACCTCAGGGATATTTTAGAAGAAAATCCCTTTTTTTATATGTACTTAGCTATCCTCGGCTCCACGCCATCAGTTGCTTCATCAACTCTCAGCCAAGTATAGCACTGCGCCACTGCCTCGCGCACATGCATGGGATATGGAGACCTGACGCTTTCATGGCTGAAGATATTTTTAGCCGTTAGATTCTCATCCGATACAGACCAAATCGTCCCACATTTATTCTGGTTAGATTTGTCACATAAGACAACGGCAGTGCACCCCTAAAAAAGACACATGGGAAAAACCCAAAAAGTGACAAATATTGTGACACTACGGGCCTGTTTTATACCTTTTTCTAGTTTATTTAAAAATATTTAGAAAAGTTAAAAAAACATCAAGAAATAATCAAAAATAATCAAAAAAATCAAAAAAATAATTTTTCATATTTATTACGGAGTAGATTATTATTAATGTTATTCCTATTATTATTATTACTATTATTGTTATTATTATTATTGTTATTAATATTATTGTTATGACTATAATTTTTATTATAAAACAAGTGCCAAGGAAACATTTGCAAGAATTTAGAGGGGAGTCGAGACACAATTTGAGCCCTCACTCCTCTAGCAAAGCTAATCCTAATAAATATATAAGGAGCAACACGAGCACCAATATCCTGAGCCATGGAGAACTTCCGTAACCTTTTATATATAAAACCCAACAACATCCTTATCTAATTCTCCCAAGGAAGAAAAGGAGAAAGGAAGGAAAATACAAAAATATAACATAAACAAAAAAGAGCAGAAAAATTCAAGAAGTTCAAAAAAGTTTAGAAAATTTTAGAAAGTTCAAAAAAATTCAGAAAAAACAAAATCTGAAACAAATTACTAAAACAAAACGGTGTAAAAACAGACTCGGCCTAACAAAACCTTTGCTTACCCCTCAGGTAAATTATAGTATAGACCCTAGACCATGACCTCCCTGCACCCTTTCCCGTATTCAAGGTTTAAAAAAGAAAAGGAAAAGAAAAAAAATAAAATAATAAAATGAAGATAAAAGCATAGAACGTTTTCTATCTACCGCGTTTTCTATCTCCTCTCATCATGGACTTGCCACGCCACTATAAGCAACATTTTCTCTCTCTTTCCCTCCGTCACCTTGGTCACAACAAATCTCCACAAACTATCATCGGTCCGAGTTAAAGTTTCACGCTGGCGCGCCGGCCGCTGGTGTTCTCCCAACTTTTCTCTTGTGAGTTTCGCTCATATTTGTACCGGTGCGATGTTGTGGTTGTTGTTGCAGTGAGTTGAGAGAAATTGTTTTATAAATTTACCTTTGTATTTGATGAATACAGTCATATTGATTTCTCTTTCATGCTGTTGTTTCTTGAATATAAAATATTTTTAGTAAATCTGCATTTTTTCCTAAGTAACAAAAAATTAACAGGCTCTAAGTTATTTTTGAAATAACTAACTTTTTTGATGAATATAAAAATAAATTTGTGAATATAAAATTGCTCTTTATGAATATATAAAATTGTTGAGTATGATGATTGGTGAATATATGACTATTTTTGACGAATATTGATATAAATTTGGTGAATATATGACTATTTTTGCCTATTTTTTTAGCGAATATTGATATCATTAATTTTGATGTATATATTAATTTAGTGAATATGAAAATTGATATAAAATTGGTGAACTTGTCGGTGACGGCTCCTCTCCGCCATTTTTTATTTATTTTGATTTTAACATTTTTCTTAGAATGCTTTAATAATTTCGCCCTTATCCTAGATCGCTCCTTTATTTTTAATATTATATGTTCTTAATTATTTTTTTTAACATGATGCTTCATTGATGTGGAAATTAGTTGATGAATGATGAATGTATTTTTCATGAATTGAGTTTCCTATGAGTCAACCTATAAAAATTAGAAGTCTTATGTGTCTCTGAGTGAGAGAATGATAACCTATGAATATGCTTTTTTTATGTACATGAATCTTTATTTTATGAATATTAATATTTTTTCATGAATATGATTGCTCTTGGAGTTGTTGAATATTAATATTTTTTCGTCAATATGAGCTCTTTGTAAAATCAGAAGTTTTTTTTGGTGTCATTGTGTTAAAGAAATAAATTATAGTGTACATTTTATTTTCATTAGTATGGTTCCATGTGATGAATATTCTATTTTTTATGTTTTATAATTTTTGTTTTATGAATATTATTTAATGTGGATTGTTAAACATGTTATGGTTAGAAGGTAAAGTGAAATTTGATGAAGATGGCGAAATTACCAAGTCTAGAGGATTCAAATCGTTCGTGGCTTAGCTTGTTTGTTCATGGAAATACATATTGTAAATGTTTTATGGTGGAACAAATTAGTCACTAAAATTTAGTGAATACGCGTTTTCAAAATGGTGTATATGGCATGTTTGATGTTTATGGAACTGATATAACTCTATAGTTTGGTGAATACTACATGAATTTAGTTAAATATTGTAGTAAAATTTAATATAATACTTTTTGACAAATATATTTGTAAAATTAGCAAACATGGTTTTAATGAATGTGATAGTAATATTTGGTGAACATGACAATCATTTTTGATGAACATGAGAGTTCCTAATGGAAAACAAAAAAACAATTCTCTTCATGAATAGATTATCAAATTTCTAAAATTTATAGTTCTTATTTTTTTTTTTAATGATTATGAGTCCGATTATGATAAATATGACAACTAACTTTGGTGAATACAACAATATTTTTTGGTGAATATGACAACGAATTCTGGTAAATATGATAATATTTTTGGTGAACATGACAAAAAAATTTGATGAAAGCAAAGTGGGTACATGAAGAACTATGGACACAGGTATACAGTATAAGGATACCACCCCTCATGTCCACCTAAATTTAGGGACGAATATGGAAACCTTATCGGAAATCTATCCCCTAACAGAAAAAGTGAAAAGACCCATGTGCCAAAGTAAAAGAGTACGATTCTTATACATTTTGTTTAAAAAAAATTAAAAGTAAAGAGTACCCATATTACACGGACCCTACCAGTTACCACTACCGATAGTCAAAAACAATTTTTCAACTTTGTCGGAAAATGATTTTTACACTCTCATATTATATGTATAATCTCTTTTATGTCAGAGCACATATTCATGTGCAAAAATCTATCCCTTTCACGTAAGGATTGTAAAAATGAAGAGGAGTGTAAAATTTATGATTGCACCCATGCCACTTATCGTTCGAGACACACCCGTTCACGCACCTTATGATTGCACCATGACACTTGTTTTTTAGCTTGATTACAGTCACAATTTATCCGATCCCTGTCTATTTGCCACCTCTAGTTAAATTTATTATACCTCACGACCGTTCTGCTGTCAGGAAGGAGGACACACAAACAAAGAGAAAGAAAATAATGTCAATGAAGTTTAAATCTAGGCATATTGTAACACCAGCCGAGGCAACATGGCATGGCATTCTTCCCTTAGCAGAGTTAGATCAAGTTGGACTCATTGCACATGCTTCCGTCTTATACTTCTATGTTCGACCAACTCAAGACTGGCTTGATTCTCCAAACAACAAAATCCTCCGCACCCTCAAAGACTCTCTAAGCCGCGCCCTTGTCCCATTTTATCCCTTTGCAGGGAGGTTGAGTTGCATAGGAGGGGGCCGACTCAAACTTGAGTGCAATGCTATGGGTGCCGAGCTTACCGAGGCTGAGTCCACCAAGAAAATCAGCGACTATGGTGATTTTTCTTACTCTAGTCTATTGTTTGCAGAACTGCTACCACATATGGATTACGCTGGAAAGCCAACGAAAGAGATCCCGTTGTTGGCAGCACAAGTCACTCGATTTGCTTGCGGTGGCATTTGTGTTGGCATTGAGTTCTCCCACGTTATAGCTGATGGGAAGAGTGCAATCCATTTCATTGAGGAGTGGGCTAGGCTCGCTCGGGGCGAGCCACTAAAGGTTGCTCCTTACGTTGATCGCCGAATCCTACTAGCTGAACCTGTGGATGGCAAAATTGGTGATAACCCCCTTACTCAGCAGGATTCAGGCGAGCAGATCAAGGACAAACAACTGTTTCCAACCTTCGTAGTATTGACAAAGGATCAGATTGGGAGGCTCAAGGATGTCGCTAACGACCAAGCGCATGAGCTCGTGGGCCGTCCGTACAGTCGGCTTGAAGTGATTATAGCTCATATATGGAGATGTATGAGCATGGCACGCGGGCTCAAAAGCGAGAAAGTGGTCCCCTTGTATCTATATGGTGACTCACGTAGTCGTATGGAGCCACCATTACCATCAAGGTATGGCATATGCTAAGATAAGAGTAATCTTTTTCCAACTTCTTCAATGGACTATTTTCTCCTGCTACCCTCAGTCCCTCACCATCTACTATAGTACTATACCATATCATAATAGAAAATAGTAATAGTGTATATAATAAGGTTATAAGGGTCTAAGGTTTCGTTGGCATGGGGCGAATCAAAAATTTTTGGGCCCTTTGAATAAAAATTGTAAGAAAAATCATCCGGAAACGAGGTTGTTGATATTTTTCATTTAAAATTATCGAGCTCAAATGATTTATAATGCCTTATGAAGAATTGTATTCATATGAAAGTTGATCCAAAAGAAACTAGACACTAGCAACAAAATTGTAAAAATAAATTTCAAATGAAGCTTTAAATTCAAGCATAATGTACCAATTGCCATCTTTCATATGGTTTAAATTTATGAGGACATAGATTTACTCTTGAAATTACTATCAAATAGTAGTAAACTTCTTTTTATTGATGATCTAATTAGATGCCAACTCTTGTGGGAAAACTTATGAACCTTCTATTATAGGAGTATTATGTAAGTATGCTAGAAGATCTCAAACAATGTATTTTGCGTGTATTCAGTTACTTTGGCAATGGTAGTATTCGCGTGGAAGCATCTACTTCCGCAGGGGAGCTTATTTCTAAGCCTCTGAGCTATGCTTGTAGTAAGGTAAGGGAAGCCTATCAGAAGTTGACTAATGAGTATGTCATTGGGACCATCAAGTTCCTAAAAACAGAACAAAGCCTAACCAAGCATCAATTTATGGAAGACCGAGGAAACATTTTAGGGTCTCCCAATGGCGATGGAGATGACATGCAAGGTCTAATGATCATAAGTTGGATGAACGTCCCAGTGCAGGGCATCGACTTCGGTTGGGGAAAGGAGACGTACGTTGGCCCTCCCACAGGCTTTGCCGGTGATGGTCGTTTTGCCATGGTCATCCCTCATAAGAACAATGACGGCACGATGGTAGTCGCAGCATGGTTGAAAGCAAAGGAAGAGTTCTTGAAATGTATGGGTTTGGCCTTGGCAAGTAAATTCTGAGGTTGTGCGGAAGATTCCAGTTTTTCACGGTAAAGAAAAAAGTCCAGCAATCCAGCGAGATCATGTGAGCAGTTAAAGACTGGCGTAGTAATGTGGTATGAACCTTAAGTCAAATGTTCGATTCCCTTTCATTTGTAACTATTGTCATTTGTATGTGACTTATAAGTAAAAGAAAAACTTGGCAAGATAATTGAGATCTGGTTGTGAAAGGAGAGGCAAATGTTGTCTTGGTTCCTCCAAACAAACTGAGCAATTTGCATACAAAATATATTTCTAATTACATCTATAGGGTTTCATTATAACTTAAGTTCAACGAACTTATGGGTGTGATGTTTTTGAGACAATAGGAACTTTTGTGAAAGAGAGACACGACATTGTGCGTATTTTGTTTGCAACATCAAGAGAACTTCACATCATTTTAGCGTTAAAAATCAAATGAACATATATATTCAAAGATATAAGCATATAATTAAAATTAAAATTCTTTCAATTGTATATGTATATATAAGATTCACCTTGAATGTTAGTTACAACAATAGTAACACCGATTCAATTCGATAGTTTTTCCTGAAACCTCAACTTATTTATAGATCTACTGTGAAGTTGCTGCAATCCAGACATAGTATTAGCTAACAAGTACGGAGTATTTGATTGGTCGATTGGGTTGCTCTATGTAGCACACACACGAGCTGATGTTTGTGCCATCTGATCCTGGTGAATCCCAGCGTTGCACGTATTCGCAAACACCCGCATGTATTTTCTTCCGTAAGATCTCAAGGAACCACAATATGTTTCATAAGTTTTGACCTGCATATAAGAAATCGATTAAAACTTCGTTTACTGCGGCTAAATCGATGGGATAAGTCATAAGTCAAATGCAATTGAATTACAAAGCTAAGTCAACTTTTTTAACTTATCTGATTTCACCAATAACTACAAACATTAAATTTATATAAGTATAGATGAATAAAATGTGTATAGGTGGCACTTTATCTTATAATGATTCTGGCATTTGGGTTTAATTATATTTACAGACAAATTAAACTAACGTTGATGTTTGTATAGTATACATACCATTGCTTTGAAACAATCCCAATCATCAACTAGGGGTTGTCCTCCTGGCCTGACCAACTTGAACAATAAAGGACCATTTGTTTCGCCAAATAGAGCTTCCCCTATTGCCGCGACACTTTCATCAACATGCTTCCTATGCGAAATCTCTTCATCTAATTGCTTTTGAGCAACCCTTTGTTCATTTGAGCCAACGGGAGCTCTACGAACCTATTGGGTAAGTAGCGAAGGTTAAAAAAAATGTGAACAGGAAAATTTGGAGGGATATTTTTGGGACAAGATTGAAGTAGGAATTTAGACAAGGAAGAAGAATATGATAGTCTAGCCGAGACTAGCCTACCTTTGCTCTAAGATAAAGAAGATCGGCTTCACGTTGTTCGACTGCAGCTAAAGGAGTTGGCTTGGATTGGCTTCCAATCTGCTTTCCTTTGCTAGAATTTGCACCCAAGTAAAGAGCAAGATGATCCTTACTTAGGCTAAGATCACCATATTGCATTACATGAGAGCTTCCCTCCTCTCCAGTACTATTACCTGTTCGATGCTTCACCTGTATAATGCGATAACGAATGGAAATAGTCATTAGTTTTTTGGTTCCCCATACTTAATCGTTAAACAAACTTGTTACGAGTTTTTTAAAAGTACATTTTGATACAAGTCTCATGATATGACTTTTATAATTTTTAGCGTTTTTTGTTAAAAACTACCTTATAGTTTCAATTTTTTGCGAACAACTACCTAATATAAACTTTTTTGTCAAAAACTACCTAAAAACAACATTATTTTTGTAAAAACCTACCAAATGACATTTTCCGTCCAAATTTAACATTTTCCATCCCCTTCCTCATTATCTCTCTTATGTACAACCCTCCTTCATCCCCTTTCCCCTTCCCTTTCCCTTTTCCAACACCCTCCAACCAACAACTCCCAACACCCATGAGCTCAAACAGTCAAACTAAGTTAGCCACCCCTCTCCCCACCAATACCGACCAGTCCGACCCACCACCAAGACCCAGGAGCCCGACCCCACCACAACAACACTTCGATCTCGGCGCCCAACCACCAAAACCGACCATACTCTTTCTTCACACCGACGTGGAAACAATGCGGGGTAGGGGTTGACCCGTTTAGACGAAACTTTAAGGTTGACCCAATTCCAAACGGGTTAACCACATCCCAACCTACACTCATAGGTGTTAGGACATTCGTTGGTTTCGGGCACCGACATAACGGAAACGGAGAAGAAACCTTGTGAAGGCCTTTGTCGGAAGATGTATAAGAAGAGGGATAAAGGAGGTTGTTGAGTGGTGCTCGTCGAAGAGAGAATTTGGGATGACAGGGAGACGGTCAGGGAGTTGCGGGTGAGGGGCTGCTATTGTTTTGAAGGAAATGGTGGTGGAGTTATGGAAGATAGAAGGAGGAAGTCAAGAGGAGGGGGGGAGGGGTTGGAAAAGTCATCACGTGCGAAGCATGTGCTTCATGTGGATGAAAAAGGTTAAGTTTGGACGGAAAATGTCATTTGGTAGGTTTTTACAAAAATAATGTTGTTTTTAGGTAGTTCTTGACAAAAAAAATTATATTAGGTAGTTGTTCGCATATTTCTGTAAATATAAGGTAGTTTTTAACAAAACGCTAATTTTTAACTAAGTATTTTTGGTACTAAAATAAGGGTCAAAGTCTCAAAGACTCACTTTGAAAAGTGAGAGCGATAAATAAACTTATATCATAGGTGTATAAAGTGAATTTCAAAAGTATAATAAACAGAGTTCTATAGTTGATAGCTCTACATTAAATGTATACGTATATAGCCATTGGCAAGAGTATATAATGTTCTTAATTACCGCATCATATTGTTGTTTTAAGGTCTCCTTCGTTGGGTCGCTCATGTCACTGCAAATTGGGCAAATATCAAGTTAATTGCATGCGCATATACACTAGTTGAAAGAGAGCAAAAAGATAAACTTAGGGTGCATACAAACAACATTGGTGAGCTTTTTTTCTTTTATAATAACAGATTGCAAATAAGGTGCACGTACATCCACTGATACTAAAGATGAAATAAACATTCTAAACAAACAAATATATAGAGACTGTCTAATACTTGGTCACTCTGAAGCTATAAATAGCATGGGTATATATAGTAACAGAGCAAATGCTTTGAAGAATTTTTCCATTATTCCATTTTAAAGGGAATGAAGACAAATTTTATGCATCAACTACTTTGTAAGACAATGTAGTATAATTACCTGTTCTCCATCCAAGATACACTATATAGGTCACCCAAACAAACTCCTTTGTATTGCTTTGGAAGACCAGGAGAATCGCAATAGCATGCCCAGCTACTCTCATTAGGATTTGATGCCGTGGTCACATATATGTTAAGGTCTTCTGGTAGGATACCATCGAAAATGCTTCCGGATTCACAAGCTTCGACATAAATAACCTGTTGCGGTGTAAAATGGAATACTACAACTGATGAAAGATTGTATACAACTACAGAAAAATTTAGAGCAAGTACATAATAGAACTAACCAAATAGAAAAAGAACCTACTATTTAAAGCTAGTGAATATACTCATACCATGCTTTTGTAGGACTTGGAAACATGCTTCTTCTTAAGAACATGTATGAAATCTTTGGCGTAAATCGAATCCTTGTAATCAGGCATGGCTGAGTAGTTCCATACACAAATCAGGTTATAAATCAATGTATTGATATATAGTATGTAGTGTACGTGGTGTCATATAATTAGCCTTAGTTTTCATAAATTGAGTGTTGGTGTAACTAACACTAACCAAGAATCCCAGCGGCACCATGGTCAGCATAGTATATGAAGATGTGATCATTTGGACCACTATTCACCACCTTTCCACTACCCCCCTTAATAGCCGTCTGGTTTCCAAGTATAACCGCGTAAAGGTTGCTAGAAGTCACATGTTCTCCGGTGTAATCCTGTATAGTAAGTATTTTTAGCATAAGATTCTCTATATAGCGCAAAGTAAACCATAAATGTGGTGTTTCCTTGATGTATCTACATATTCATAGGGGATGCAATTATGCAAACCTTTGGAACGCCTGGATATATGTTCTTGCCATGTGGTCTGTTTATGATGACTCCAGGTTTGGGATTTTCTTTGTTGTAAGCAATGTCGTCATACATGAAGACGACGATGTTCTCATCTTTCAAACCACCTTTCCTCAGAATATGATATGCATGACAAATATCTGCCTGAAAGAGATACGTATAAATTCTTACTCAGTTACTACCAATTAGGTTCTTTACACAAAAGTAACGAAATGAGTCAAATGACACTCATAATTGCATGCATAAAACAGAAACGACGTCTATCAGCAATTCACCACAGTAATTAATCATAATGCACAAAAAGTAGTACAAGCCGGCATGTTGAAATACGATATTATTATGGGTTTTACATGAACATTTTAAAATACGATATTATTTGCTCTTTGTAGTTCACCCTACTAGTATCTTAAAATCTCACTGTTATATTTGAAAAACTCACATTATTCTGACTATAATAGGTGACTAACATCTTCCTGAAGTGTTAATAATAATCATAACAATAATAATAATAATGATAATAATAATAATAATAATTATTATTATTATAACACTAATAATAACACAAATAATGATAAATGTATAGTAAAATTCATAATGGTTTCCAACATATACTTAGAACTAGTATGATTAAAAAAATAAACCAGAACTAAGTAACATGAATTTTCAATTAAACAAACCTAATGACTCATCGAGCCGAAAATTGTAGTCAATGAACATGAGTTTTAGACTCGTAATTCAAGCAACCCATCAAAACTATAGCTCGAATTGGAAATATTGGGCCAAATGAACAACCCAAATCCAATATAAACTTCAGCAAGCGACCCATTTAATAGGTTAAATTAATCTACTTCTAGTTAATAATAACCATAAATAGCATATATATGGTTGTTATCTTTGCGCTTCCTCATGCCTAAGGTGCACAATGTGGTAATATACACATATATACAAGCAAATTGAATTCAATGAATTGCTATCATAAGTGTATAACCTCTCAAACTATGTGGTTCTTCATGTTTACATGAAAAAGGTTCTAGATAAATTAAAACAATGCACGATATTTTGACCCAACACCCAAACGATCGATTTACTAGATTTAACTAAAATTGGATGTGACCAAGTAAATGATCCGAACCCAATCTATTTTGATCCCGAAGTTATTGCACGATCTGACCCGATTCATACGACATGTCTATATGCATGATATTAGGGATGTGGATGTCTTTAATGAGCAACATTACCAAAGTATTACTGACATTATTTTCCTATGCCATTAATAATTTGGTATCGTTGTTCATTAATACACATAATAAGCTTTCACATGTATGTATCTACATTCCTCACTGTTTATCTTAGAATCCTTTCTGAGTAGAAATGAAGAGTTATACAGTTTGATGAGGTTATTGACCTAGGCTATAGTAGCAATTCATTCAAACTTTTTTTAATGTGCAAAGAATGATGACAATTTGATCGGACGAGTAGTGCAAAATGATTGTACTAAAGAAAAGCAAAGAGGAAATCGCAAGAACAATTAAAAGAAAAATGATTGATATTAAAAGTACCTGATGCCTATAATTATTGAAAGTATTAGAGCCAGCCACTAACACTGCCCATTTTGTCCCTTCAAAACCATTAGTTGTTGAAGTAAAGGGATCAAAGGAGTTACTAGTTAATCGACCTTCAGCCAATGAAGATAAAGACATTAATGTCAAGACTACGGGTGCAACAAATATTGTAAAATCAAGAAAAGCCATTCTCAATGGAGAAGTAATTAAGATATACTGTATTAAAAAGACTAATGTTCGACGATTGCACAAGTGCACAACGGAGAGGCCTCACTGCATCTATATATAGGCAACGAAGACGAACAAAAGAAATTCATTAATGCGTGAGTGCTTTCTACTGGCATCATAAGCTTTTGACGAACAAAAGAAATTTGACATCTAAATTCAGTAATGCTTGTAGAGATTAACAAGCATAAAATTTGCTAACTATATACACTAGCTAATGTCCCGAATATATATATTGACTCGAAAGTAAAAAAGCTACGCAGATTAGCCACTGGAAGCCCCATTTCGGCAACTTCGCACTAATGGCTATACCATCATTTGATTGGTAGTGACCAATTGAGCACGCTTAACATTCACACTATCGTGCATTCTATACTAAAGCATCATATAGTAGAAATAGGAACTTTTATTCGTCAGATATACACCATCCGGTTCAAAAATTTTATTTGTAGTAAGCTTAACCGTCGCCATATAATTTTAGGATCAATTATATTGGGTTCTTATTTGGTTTCATGGTTCTCTACGAAATTGGGGTGTTGGCTACCGTAAAACTTCATACCTTGAATGGAAATAATTGTCATTTTAGTGTATTTAGAAAACACTTTAATTTAACTCCTAGTAGGAAGCACTCTATGTGGAAAATGTGTGTCCCACTATAAAATGTGTCTATTTAGAAGTGATGTACGCTTCAATGTTAATACTTCCTCCATTCCAAATTAAACTTCCTACTTCCTTTTTTTTTACACTATTCATGAGTAAAGCTTAATTTCTTAATTTTTTTCAATGTATAAGATCAAATATAGTCATGTGGGATCTTGTTTGATTTGTCGTAATGAGTAGATTGAGAATAACAATCTCTTATAAATTTTACTAATATATAGCTAAAGATATATAGCATATAAAATGCGCATTGGCATACGTGCTAAAGGAAAATAGGAAGTTTAATTTGGAATAGAGGTAGTATGTTTTTTTTGGATAACGTGGGAACCCGCAGCCACCAACATCTATCTTTTGTGCGCTCTGGATAAATCCTCAGATATGCGGAATAGCCTGTAAACCACGCATACCTGGTTAGCCGCATTGTTACCAGTGTGACAGGCTCTGACTCAAGTAGTATATGTTCCAAGTCAATATTCCTCACACAGTTGGCACTAAGAGGGTTTGAATTTGAGACCAAGAGGATTCTCACTTCCCACATTAATCAGTTGAGCCAACTCATATGACACTTCAATGTTACTATTATTCATGTAGATAATACTAAGGATTTAACTCATCTGCCTTAATTGGCCTAGTTTAACCATTGCTTGACTTTTGCTTCAGGCATCACAATTGTATTATTCGGCATCAAGCCTTAGTTATATAGTAGTATCTATTTTTGTCTTTCATTAGGGACTTGTACATGTAGTGTAAATTGTAATATTTTCATCTACTAAGGAGTTAAATTGACATTGTTTATTTTTTTGGGTACAAAAAGAGGGGCGAAGCCCCAAATGACATTGCTTTCTATAGTGGACAATATGGTTTTATGAAAATAAGTTCATATTCTATAAGGCTTTTCAATGCCAATTGCTTTCGTAAAGATTTCTATCTCGCTTGTGTATAGGTTTTAATGTTCTCTTGCTATGGGCCTATCATATATCCTGGTAATAAAATGAAGGGTCGTCTTTGCTTAGTGCAATCTTCCAATTAATATTGTAACCAGTAATTTTTTGTTCCTAAAATGTTATATACGGAGTATTAATTTTTTCTTTTGTGATCCTTAGGAATGATATTTTTTTTTTGGTACAAAGGAATGATATACTAGTAATCTTAGAAAAATTCCCAAAGTTTTTTTGACACCCAATATTGTTGAATGGTCAAACATATTGTTTTAAGTTAAAATTTAAAATTTTCAAGTTAAAAATCTATACATTTCAATGAATTAATTTGATACGACCGTCTCATCAAAAATAATGATAATAATAAAAAATGGTGCGAAAGAGGGGCAAGCCCCCACATAATATAAGGATAAATGTTTTCAGATCATGCATATAACCCTCATAAACTTCTTGATCACGTATATGAAAGTCCACAGACAACTAGACAAGAATTCGGTCTCGCCCGGCTGCTCAGCGTGTAGACTCATTATTATCTTCGAATCAAAAAGTTAATCCATCACCGGCCATATGTATATTGTTAATGGAACTTTTTACCTTACGTCAACGTGGTCAATAGCTCTTTTAACTCGACTGGCATCTAGCAACAATATAGTTGTTTTCCAATTTTCCATTTATGCTTTTTGTAATGAGAAATTGATATATATAAGAGGACTAGTATGAAACACATGCTTAACATGAGTTTATGATGATTATTGAGTGTAAATTACTCACTTTTTGTTACTCCGTAGCACTTATCATCGTGCTACCACTTAGTAAAGGTGATTTTGGGGATACAATTGTTATCCACCCTTGGGGCCAGTCTGGTGGGATTTCAAGGAACTTAAATAGAATTCAATCACAACAAGAACAAGGTAATGCTCATGGGGGGGCAGCTAAGAAGAAATTGTATTTGTGCATACTAAAGATATTCTGAAATTGAACTATATAGATGGTCAGGGCACGGCGCGGATACTCCAGAGGACTTGATGAATGTGAATATGTGATAATGAACCAATACCATGTAGCTCGTGATGAGGTCATTGACTTAGCACATGAGAGTCCCTTGTTTGATCACATAATTCCCTTTGAACATGGTATTGAGGCAATTAATTTAAGGCCTTATAGATCTCTAGTTGTTTAAAAGGATGTCATCAAACAACTTACACAAGAAGAGCTCTTGGATCAAGGGGGTTATCAGGAAAGCGACTATAATACGCGACGCATATGATATACGTCGACGCATATAATAAGGGAGCAAATCTCAACCATTGATATTAGAGATTAAATATCAACCGTTTGATTGATACATCTTAATTATATACAATATAATTTAGAAAATACATGTAAATTCATTATATTGATCTTTCAAGAATTACAAACAAGTCAGTTTAGTTTAAAAAAATTACTTAAAGCATCCAAAAATTAAATTAAATTAAATTAAAGATAATTTTACACAACCACCCCTTCATTTGAAGAGTACCCCA
>CAAKMY010051276.1:0-16704 GCA_901111285.1 Corrigiola litoralis | reverse complement strand
CACCAAAAAAGTAATACAAAAATGTAAAGACACCAATTGTGAATTACGCCTAACCTCGGGGCACCATTTATAAAATTTTCCTATAATATTCATTGTTATAATACTTATCATGATCAGTTTACTCTATAGTGAGGTTTAGAGTTCTATCATTCAATTTATTATCGGTCTCTAACGATGTTTTTTTAAACTGCATGCGAAAATTAACAGGAATAATACTTTGCGTTCGAAAATGCTCATGTGCATTTTATGTACAAGGAGCTTGCTCATGGTTACAACTTACGGAGTACAAATCATCATTGGTGCGCGCTTGATAAAGCGCAGCGAGTTTGGTTTTCCAGTTTACGTATTATGTGTCCTATTGAATAGTATTCCTCGCAGGATGACCTACTCTGGATATGCACCTTGTTCTTTTCAACTTATTGTCATTTTTTTGTCAGAATTCTTAAAAATCTCTCTCATATAATGGGAGTTATGGGTACGAGGCTACAAGCATAAGTGTAGATCTTAAAGTTTTTTCACT
This sequence comes from Corrigiola litoralis, assembly GCA_901111285.1. Taxonomy (NCBI): domain Eukaryota; kingdom Viridiplantae; phylum Streptophyta; class Magnoliopsida; order Caryophyllales; family Caryophyllaceae; genus Corrigiola; species Corrigiola litoralis. Next base: position 16,184 of record CAAKMY010051276.1, on the reverse strand, counting down.
TGAGATCTTTCGATCTAGAGGATCATTACCATACTGTAATTGTAGATATTTTGCTGCTGAAAAATATAACAACATCCTATTGAATATTATTGATTGGTAATTTATTATTATGTGTCCCTTGCATGTAAATTTATTTCGAAAATGGTTCGCTTACCAAATGAGTACATTTGGCGAAAGAAGTCCATCTATTCCTATCGAATTAGTAAGCTCGCTATTGAATTTTGAAAATACAAATTGAAATACGATTATACGAACAAATCCCTATGGACTTCAGGGATGTAGACGAGCGGAGGCAAGACAAATCTCATAGTGTTCATGTCAGTTCATCTAAATTTGTTTCAGCTTTGACCGACTTTTTTTTTTTTTTTTAAAGATTTCTTATTAAAGAGATGATAAGGATGGACGTAGACCTAACGTTGAGGTCGAACCACGTTAAACCTCAAGTGTTCCTTTATAGTTCTGTAGTTTCTTTCGTTTGATAGGGAAACAAAGTCTCTTGCAACTGTCGTTGTTGATGATCAAAACGCTCATGCTATCTCAATGCACTTTTACTTCAAGGGGCAGCTGGAAACAATTTCTTTGTAATGATTACTACAGGGGTAAGCTGCGTACACCCGACCCCCCTTACCCCTATTTGTGTAGGAGTCTCTTTAAAGGAATTGGGTAATGTAATGTTTTTGTATTTGAAGTGGCATAAATTTGTTTATGATATGTCTGCTGTTGAAGATCTATTTAGATAGGTCGTTGAGTTAGTTGGCGGGTAGTTTATAAATTCATTGAGTTAGTTGGCGGTAGTCTATAAATTCGTTAAGTAGTTGGTGTGGCGGGAAATTCTGTTATTACTGTACTAAAGAGAAAGAGGGTCTAGTTTCGAAATTTAATAGTGTAATATTCCGTTCTTTGATTCTCCATTTGTCAACATTATTCTCCCGGGTTTGATTCTTTCTTTGATTGAATTCCCATGAAACCTTTCACATTTATAGTAAATCATATGCTTAATTAGCCTGAGCTACTTTCTTTATCATATACTTCCCCTTAGATATCAGAACAGAGCATTTTGGGTGAATTGTAGCAGATAGGCATGTATAGATCCTCAGTACGTTCTTGGTTTTCCCACAAGATTTGGCCGATGTTTGTTGTCGTTTCCCTGGGCGCCCTGGGAGTCGGGGTTAGAGTGGCGTTGATACATTAATCGTTGAAAGTGTTGTCGCGGTAACATGGAGATCGAGAGGCAACGCCATTGAAGTTATGAACCCAAATACCTATACGTGATGAGAGGATGGTCCATTAGTCTGCGGAAGGCCAGCCGGCGAGATTCTTATAGCATTAGGAAGCTGATGGGTGGAGGTTCGTTATTTGACTTCAATAGTTCCAGTTCAAAGTAATGTTCACCAAGTAGGATAGTGAAATAACAAGAATAGATAAATGTTTGTTCTCTAGTGCTTTGGCCATTGACACAAAAAATTGGGAGGAGCCTAGAATCAGAACTTGCAGTAGGCGAGCCTGTAGTGCGCCTTTGATTCAGGATGGAAGGATCAGGTGAATCGTCACAGGAAAGGTAATATGCATGTTGGTGTTACTTTTCTGGGTAGTTTTCATTCTTCCAGTAGCATTCGTAATTGGGACTATGTTTATGTGCTTGGCAAGTTTGTTTCCAGCCTAGCTTACAGGGGAGTTGTAGACAGTAGACCTGTAGTTCTCCCTAGCTAGCAATAAATCCTAATACATTGAACTCTCCTCCCCCCTTTGATTGATGGTTTCCATTTTCTACAGGTACCCAAATAACCTCTTAAGCTAGCCATCTACTAGTCTCAGACTATCATTTCAGCCAAGTTAGATATTTTGAGTACATTGAATCTTCCCAAACCATTTTTTGCTGGTACATACTCTGGATTTTTATTCAGGCTACTATAATAATTTTAGTACATTTATCTTTGTTTGGTCCTGATTGAATCAATAAATAGGTTTACTGATATATTAGTTCAGGATGCTATTATGATCGAATCACGTAGACCTTTGAAAGATTTATTCGTCTTCAATCATTTAGTGGACTATGCTTGATGGTATAATACATGGAATATGTGAATAATAATTTGGGCTAGCATTAAATGATTAGGACATATACAGGGTGCATCCAAGTATCCAACCATGTATTCTTCACATGGTTACTCTAGTACCAGTTGACCTTTAGCTTTAGGATCTGCCACAGTCTGTGTCATCTGAACTCTTCATTTTACTAGACACATTAGTATTGGACATTCAAACTTCGACATAGGTGTGGACACTTAGACCCTTACACACATTAGTATAAAAACAAAATGGCAAGTTTGATACTCGGACACGTACCCGGTACCCTTGTCAGATACTCGTAAGTGAGAGGTGAGGCCAGGTTAGATAAGCCATAGCCGAAAATTTAAAGGACTACCATCTTAAACTTGTCCAACCAATGCTTCCTTGAGAATATTGTAGTTATGGATATTAAACTCATTTATTTATGATGTATATTCCATAGGATCAGGACCCTCATTCTTCTAATGATTTTCCCCTTGATGAAATGATGATGTTGGTGATATGACTCGTTTAGGTTGTGAATTGGTTAGGGTATGCTGGCAAGACTACCCTTTGTTTTGGGCTCATTGTAATTTGGCTGTATGAGGGTCCATTACAGTACGTCTCACCGTGTTTCTTAGAAACAGTAGAAGGGTTAATGTTGTCTGCTTACTAAGGTCATCCTGCTATCCAACTTCCATTATTTGCATTTCATAATTCAACGTGGGCCGCTTCCTCAGCATTAAACATTATCGCAAGTGCATAATTGATTTCTTATTTTCCTAATCATTTCTCATGAAATGATATTGCTAGCTATAATGTGTACTGTGTAGTACAAGAGATGGTTCTTTCAAACTTTTGTTAGTCATGTATTGCATTTGTTGATGGATCCACGAGAATATTCAGTAGTTATAGTTCGTCATTATGTAGTTAGTGCTTGCATTATGATCAAGGGTTGTCTCGGTGGGTTTTCCATTGCTAACTTGTTCAAGCAGGTAACTCCAATCATTAGTGCTTAAGGAATGAAGTTATATGCTATAGTGGGAGCAATTGAGCTTGTTATTATGCATTTTTGAGTTAGAGCATAGCAGACTAGGCAAGGTAGCGGTTGTGGTTCCCACGTCATCAGAAAAGTATAAAGAAACTAGAACGAATCCTGCTAGGCAAGGTCGGGGGATATCTAAGATATATAATAACTTCTACAAATGATGTTCCAAAAGAGCTGCAACATTTTCAATACAGAAAATTGTGTTTACGGCAAAGCAATTTCAAGGTGGAATAGAAAATTTTGCTAGTTAGCTTTTTCCTAGAAAAGAAGTCTGTCTTATTAGTTATTCCCCTCTTCTGAAATCTGATAAGGATTACTGTTAGACAACCAGTGAGCCCACGTATCCAGGCTCGCTAAATACAGACCTTGGTTGTGTTAGGTCCAGCCCTTTTGTTACATTACAGGCCTACCTCCACCCAAATATCTGGGAGTTTAGGTACAGGATAGACTCTGGATATGCACGTTGCAAGTGAACGTTAATGTCAGTGAAGATCAAGCTTAAATGCTCAATTAGCGATAAGAATAGAGCCAATAGTCTAGTAGCTAGTAGTACTTCCTTTCCAAAAAAGAAAAGAGGTAGTATTACTAGTACTTATGTGCAAATGTGCAGTTGTATCTTGTATGTACTTCTTGTATACTAAATATTTGGACTTTAACACTAGCTATATCAAGGATTCTAAGCTTGATCGAGCAAACGTCAGCTAGTGTAGATAAATTTTTAGGGGTTGTAAAAGAGATGTGGTTGCATTCTAATGTGTCTAAATTAAATTAGAGTTTGCACCTCCTATTAACCAAGAACAAGAATAAATATCTGTTAGTTCAACTCATGAAGTGTTTGAGAGATGTTAATTAAGTTTTGGATTTGGATCCCTTTTACATCATTGACCATTATACATCGAGAAAAGAAGATTAACACAACTAAGGAAGACGAATAACTAGTTTTTTCCTTAAGTACACCGCGACTAGTCCAAAACTGAGTGGACTGAGTGGGGAGGGAATATTTGGATTCGAACTTGAGACAACCCATGTTTGGTTGAACTCCTTATGACTTGTCTACCAATGGCTAATTCGAAAGTCGTCCAAATCCCGCTAATGGAGCATTTCGGGAGATCCACCATTTAGACTGTGACCACTGACAAGCGAAGACTGAAGACTACTAGCTAACTAGCTACTCCGTATGTTCAAATGTCTCAATTTTGCAACTAATGTACAATACAATATCCCAAACCAACTTTCTGAAACGTTTATAATAATCGCTTAAATGTCACTTACGGCATGTATGAATATTATCATACATAATTGTCCTTAGCAGTTTTAGGCAAAACATGATTAAATCATTAATTTGTTACCAGGACAAGGGAACAGAAAATCTAGCACTGAACAAACTGGTTGCTTATATGTCTCTTGTTCTGATAATATTTTAACCTTCACTGAGTTTTATACTGTCAGAAGATCTGACCTAACCATCACGCAGGCAGTAATCTTTGACCATGTCATAATCCCTGCTATGATAAACTCCTTAATTGCCTAGAATATTTTCTTTCTCCTACTCTTACTCACATGGTGTAAACACCTCTGTTATTTTTCAGCCTTCAGGTCTATGTAAGCCATGTGAAGGGTTGCAGAATTTTGGGCTCATGTACTTAATGAAAGAATATACTATTTTTCTTGTTCAAACCTGACTCATGTAGGAGACTACAACCATCAATATTAAATGTTTAGGATCTTAACATCTTATGACTACAAGGGGACGCAACCATCAGTATTAAATTTTGAGGACTTTGCTTTGCTTCAATTGAGAAACCTTTTCACTAATTGTGTCTGTGAATCTGTCAAGAAGATGGTACATTATGGTTACATGGTTTAGTTTAAAAACTCAAAATTTTGGCCATATTAGTAAGTTGTGGGGGCTAGTGGGCAACATTTTCTGCTCCTTTGTGGGTCTGTTTTCTTGCTACCCAAACATTCTAATTTCTTAAGAGTCATCACTCATCAGTCATCACTAGTCTTTGAACCAAATGAATGTTTGGAATTTTGTGGAAGGTACACCAAGTGGGATTTTTTCAGAATTATTTCTCCTGCTAGATGTTTCAATCTTTATATGATCCTAATTATGCATGCATTCATAACCACAAAGATTGCATAGACTGTCTGTAAAACTGTAATAATAAATTATTGACTGTCAGGTATCTCAATCACAGACTTAAAAATAAAACTCATTTGTGTACTTACTTGATTTTCTGATTAGTTTGCATATATCAATCATACAAGTTAATCTTTCTTATGCAAAGGGGGTTTTATGTGGCCCCTTACAGACAAAAGTCCTAGTATCAGTTAGTTGCTGTCAGTTTTTCTGGACATGAACACAGGAACTCAGAAGGTTCCCATTGATGACCAAGTTCAGACTGAAAGTTAAGAATAGATTCATCTAGCCTTTTCTCTTTACTTTTTTTTTCCCTTTTCCCACAACCTAATCATGACTTATCTTTTCTTTGTTCGCCCCTCTTCCTTTTGGTAGAACTAAAACTGTAGCTGTAAGACATACAGTATTGTACAAGAAATTCAGGAATGGGTATTTCCAGTCAATATCATATAGCGTTTTTTGTTAAAAACTACCTAATAGTTTCAATATTTTGCGAACAACTACCTAATATAAACTTTTTTGTCAAAAACTACCTAAAAATAACTATTTTTTTGTTAAAACATACCAAATGACATTTTCCGTCCAATCCAACCCAATTTCCCTCCTTTTCCTAACTGTTGAAACCCCCCCCCCTTTCCTTCTTGACTTTCTCCTTCCCTCTGCTTTGTTTCCCTTTTTTTTTTGGTCAATTTTCCTCCATAACTCCACAACCATTTCCTTCAAAACCATAGCAGCCTCTTACCCGCAACTCCCCGATCGTCTCCATGCAATCCCAACTTCACTCTCCGACCACCACCACCCAACAACCTCCCTCTCTCTCTCTCTCTCTCTCTCTCTCTCTCTTCTTCATCTCCGGTGAGATTCTTCACCATTTTTATTCTCCATTTCCGTTCTATGGGTATCCGACGTTAGGGTTTAGAGTTCGAACGCAGCGAGATTCGAACCCTTAACCCTTACGTCGGCCTTACTCCCACGGCTTTGCCGCCGATCCCGAACCAATTAAAATTCTAACACCTATGAGTGTAAGTTGGAGATATGGTTACCCTTTTGGGAATGAGTCAACTTTAAAGTTTCGTCACGGGGTTAACCCCATACGCCACCTCGTTCCGCCGCTGGTGTGAAGAAAGAGTGGGGTTGGTTTTGGTAGTTGGGTGTGGAGATCGGAGTGTTGTTGTGGTGGGGTCGGTCTTGGTGGTGGGTTGGGTTTGGTCTTGCCGGGGGAAGGGGTGATGGTTGGAGGATGTTGGGGAAGGGGAATGGAGATGAGGTAGGGTTGTGCACATGAGCAGAGAGAATGGGATGACAAGGCACATGTTTTTTCCGATGGAAAATATTCGGTTTAAACGGAAAACGTCATTTGGTAGTTTTTTACAAATAAAAGGTTGATTTTAGGTAGTTTTTGACAAAAAATCTTATATTAGGTAGTTATTCACAAAAATTTGAAACTATCAGGTAGTTTTTAACAAAAAACGCATAAGTTTATATCAATATATATTGCTATAGTGACAAATATGGTGCATGATGCTCATCAATGCTCTAAATAAGCATCCTTTTTTAGTTTGATAACCACACGAGAGAGGTGGTAGCAATGGTCCATGAGGACCACATAATATTTTATCATGCCTCACAGCTCTTTGTACCTCCTCTAACACACAAAAAAAAAGGAATATGAAAACAGTGTCTTTGTCTGGACGAGACATATCTATGATTGAGGCTTTCTCTTAGTATTTAGCAATATAGTATCATGCATGTTTCCCCAGTATTAGTTATGTATTCTTTTACTTAATAATCATATGAAGAACGTTATGAGTGCACATAGGAGTAGTCCACTCAATACACTACGTAACTAAACAGACGGCATACGAGGTCTGATACGGCACTCGTTGCGAGTGGAATTTTTTTGTCCATTAGCTGGCACGTGATTTGCACTGGGCCACTGTAATTTTTTTTCACTTTTTCTATTTTTCAGCCCTTATTGTCAGCCTGAGCACCGCCGCACCACCACCAATGGCTCGACCCACAACCCACTCACGCACCACCCCACCACAGACGCCATTTCACCACCCTTCTCCTTTTCCCTTACTCTTCCAGTCACCACCCACTAACACACCACCCATTGAACGCACCCACCTCATCAGCCACTTTGCAGTGCATCACATCAACACCAAATGCACCAGCCTTTACACCCCCACGGCCCACCGACGAGCCACCTCCACCACAACCATATACCACCACCCATCACCCAACTCTTTCACCCACCTTCTCCATCAAGGTCCAAATACTATCATGAAGGTCCAATATGTTTTTAAAGATGTCCATTATACTGTCAAAAGTGCCATAATACTATCAAAGAGTGTCAAATATACTATCCAAACAAAGTGTCCTGTTTCGCACTAAGTGGTACACATATACTATCAATGACTACCAATATACCATCAAGGGGGCTACAAATACAATCCATGAAATTGGTGGGATATTTGGGTGGGTGGACGAAGTGGTGGCTGTCACTAGCTAAGTCAAGTGGTCGGTTGTTGTCAGTGGTGGTCGTCATTGATTGTGGCCTGGCCGGAGAGAGGTGGGCTTATGGGATGAGTCATATGAAGTGATAGAGGAGGTAGGTTGGGGTTGGTGGTTGTTGGGTTGGACAATGGATGAGTGGTTGGTTGTTTTTGTCTTGTTGGGGTGGGGGACTGAAGGTAGAGAAGGGGGATGGGGAATAGTTGGGGTGGGGACTGGTGGGAGAGTCTTGACCGAGGAGACCGAAAAAACAAAAAACAAAGAGAGAGACCCGTGCAATGCACGGGGTCCTGTGAATGGACTTTTAATCCTTTCACAACGAAAGCTTTATCATTACCCGACGGCATACCAGTCCCCAGATGAAGCGAAGAAACTAACTCTATATGTAGCAAGTTGAGGAATCCCAAATTTTAGCCCTCTCATTTAGCAGGTCATTTTCTACTAAAAATTCTAGCAGGTCATCCGTTGTATTTGAACAGGTTCGATAAAACATTCATTAGTTTATCTTTGTATAAGCGTCAAACATTCATTGGTTTATCTTTTTAAGCGTCAAACATTCATCTCAATGGAAAACCTGAACTTGCTTAAAAAATCAATAGCACTCACACCAAGTTCACAGAATCTTAGACATAATTAATGCTTCGATTACAAGATAAAACCTTCCTTCCCTCCAGCCATTTTTTGGGCTCATAAACCTTTAAGTTCATGACAAAGAGAAAAAAACAAGATAGACCAAAAGAAAAGCTGATTCCAAGGAAGTTTCCATGGCTTCTTTATAGATCTCACCTAGAGATAAGGAACTTTGCTTCGAAAATAGCAAACACCAAACAATTTAAATCTTATGTAGCATACTACTGTAACATTTTACATTCTGTAATTTTAAAAGCTTTCTCTGACCAGCAACAACGAGTCTATGGGACTGAAAGAGAGGCTGATTCCTTGTGCACATGACATTAAGGATGTATCGTCCACATTTAGGTTTTTCATTGCTTCATTGAATTAGGATTTGTCAACTTGTAATTGAGAGGTCATAGAGTAAACGTGGCTAGAACCAAAATGGTTGTAGGTTGAACAGTTTACTCCGGACATGTTAGACTCTACCATAAATGTGTTTAGCTTAGACAGCGTAAAATTAGATAGTTCAAGTATATGTGGAGCTGAAGTCCACTCGATTGCTTAATTAATGTTTTTACTAAAATGCGAATACGATGATAATTACCTTTAGCCATTACTACGTACTCGTTAAGACACCACAATTTGTCTAACAGGCTTACTGGTTTTATAAAATTGGACTATTAGTCATTTAGATATTATTAGTTGTCTTGGTTTTTTTTTTCTTTTTTTTTTTTTGGGCGTTGATCCTTCAATTATTTTTTATGTTTCTAGTGGTGCATATGAAACAAGCTCTGGGATTTATCACTCTTCTGGTTACATTTGTGATATGGTATTGTTCATATTCTTTAATTACTGCTTTGTTTTCTCATTGTTTTGGTAATTTTTTATAATCATTTCTGTTCTTCGGCATTATCAGGTCGATTGCAGCAATGCAGCATCGCAGTAATCAAGCGTAAGCCGTTGGAGAAATAATACTGGTCACTTGTATACTTCGTATATATCATGAAGAAGAGTAGTGTATCTTTAAAGTAATGGAATACAAGAGATATAATCTTATTAATATTTTTTTTAAATCTTCGTTAATATATATGCGAAAATCTATGCGGTGAAGCTAATCAAGCAAGCAAACACGCTCATCTAGCGATATGAACTCCATTTGCACACATTAGCAATATCTCCGCTTTGCTACAGTATTTGCTCAGTCCCCAGCTCAATAGTCAATACTACAGCCTAGACCAGCTTGGTGATGACATTTCACATATTTCTTATTTTGAGCAATGAACTTAATGACAAGAAAAAAGGCGAGCATATATACGCCGTACTCCGCAGTTACCATTGCAGCGTACGTAATCAGCTAAAAACTGAATTAAGAAAAAGCCATATTTCCATATTTAGCAATCAACTAGAAGCACCACGCGTCATTTCACTATTTTAGCTGAGACCAAAATTATGGTTGTTGGGTTTGTTGCACCCATTTTTATTTCTGGACTGATAAAAGTGAGCAAGTAGATGCCTTACAATAACTCCAATTAATTTCAATCATAAATGAGTTACAAACAGATTGTAACAGGTATCAGAAAACTGAAAAGAAATGGATCAGTACACTCTCTTCTGTTATCATCTTTTTCCCCTTGTAATTCACTGAATCACTGCTATCTACTGATACACTATAAATAAGATATTAGGAGATAGAATATAAGATTGTACAACACTTCAAAATTATATCTTATACAGGAATGCCACGTACATGACCGGCTTCCTCCTCTCACAAACTGTGAACCTAGCTAGCTAGAATAATATTAGGTCAAAATATTCATAGTTTGTGAGAGGACGCTGCCTATAGTTGCTTACTTGATGGCTTAGACAAAGAAAGAGGAAACTGATATAACGCCTATGAAAAAATGGAAATAAATAAAAAGACTACTAAAATTTAAACATGATGCTCAGATGAAGAGCTTACAATGTTTTTAGACCTAGCTAACTACACTTTTTGCATGCGTATCTCACTAGTTATGAAGAGGATTCGGACCAGTATGAACAATTCTCTTATCTTCGTCATAAAACCAGTTTGAATCAACTCCCACATTCCATTCACGTGGGGCTGGACTTGGAGCTGCTGGAAGTGAGCTATTAATGCTGCTTCTGCTGAAAGTCTTGGTTTTCCTGGTTGATAAAGACGAGCTATGTGTTTCTGCAATGGCTTCAACAATGATACTTAGATGACACCATAGAATGAGGATGGCCAAGAAGAAGAGTAGTAAAACTCTAACCCTGCAACGATGACTCTTGTTTGCTCTTAAACTTATCGGTGTCATTGCCCTCACTGTTGATAGTAGCAGCTTGAGTTAGTGCATGCAGTTAATAGGATTTATGAGAATCATCTAAAACTTGCAAAGGAAGAGCAAAACAAAGATGAGAAGCAGCTGGATATGCTTAACAAGGACCTTCTGTGTAGTAAGATGTATGTTATGTTACTTATGTAGTCAGTCACATGATCTGAAGTCGACCCTTGATTCCTGGTACCTTCTTATAATATGATAATTAAGTTTCTGCTCTGAAAACTTTGGTTTTTGCACCTTTTGCTGTAGGTCGTTGGAAGAGATGAACTAAAATAACGCACATTGATGTGTAGTTTTCTGGTTAGATATTTTGAGTGTACCTTTTTGGTCTTTGGCTTATTCTTTTGCAAAAAAAGTCATTTAATTTTTGGTTGGGGAGGGTGGTGTGGGGAGCTGTCCAGTTTCAATAGCCGTTGTCTGCGGAATGTTTATTTAAAGGTGTGGGAGAAACCTGGACATTTTCAGTTTGGTGGGTGTATGTAAGATATGTAAGGAGTATGTGTAACCCCGCTTGTGGTTAATTTACTTGTATTGAGAAGCTATATATATATAGTCATAATATAGGAATGTTAGGAACACTCTCAGATCATTAATATGTTGATGTATGTCCTCTTTAGATTTATAATGTCTAACTGAATCAGTCATATATAGCAGACCTCGAATACTGCCTGAGCTGAAGCGAAGCATGTGATACTGAAGACTAACTCCTAGTTGGTGACCAATCAGGTCAGAGGGGAGTACGAGTCCAGGGAGAATTCCATGATCATATACCTAGAAAAAATCAAAAGTAAGAACTCCTTCGAGATCTAAGCCATCCTTAAATCACAAAATAATAATCAGGCAGACGCTCTAGCCAAGCTGGCAAGTTCAAGCTCGCCATAGGCCAAGAGAACTGTGATGGTGGATGTCATGAGCTTGTAGAGCGTGCGGAATGAGATGATCCAAGTGCTACACGAAACTCCCATAGTTGAGGATTGGAGAACTCCAGTGCTGAAGTACAAACTAAGCAAAGAGATGCCTGAAGATAAGAACCACGCCTGCAAGCTATAGAAACAGGCTGCACACTTTTGCCTCTTTCAGGGAGATTTATACAGGACGTCGTCCTTCTCCATGCCCCTATAGAAGTGTTTTGGGACCAACCCAGGCTGCCTACATCCTTGATGACATTGACTCTGGGGATTGTGGACACCACTTGGGTTCCTGGAGTCTGGCCCACAAAGCCCTAAGGGCAGGCTTCTGGTGGCTCACCATGGTGGAAGACGCAAAAACGCCGGCCAAGCAATGCAAGAACTGTCAGCTGCATGTGGATCTAATCCACAGACCCCGACCTAATGCCAACACTCAATCCCTTGTCCTTCGCTCGGTGGGGCATCGACATATTATATATGCCCCTTTGAGAAGGCTGTATGCCAAAATAAATGGCTCATTGTCGTTGTTCACTACTTCACCAAGTGGGTGCTGGCCGAAGCATTATCGTTTGTAAAAGAGACCGCAATCAGAAAAATCATATGGAGTCATGATTTTTGACCATGGAAAGCAGTTTGACAATTGGCCCCTGAGAGAGTGCTTGGCTGGATACGGAATCAAGTATGCCTACTCAGTTGTCTACCACCCTCATAGCAATGGACAAGCCAAGCATGCAAACAAGCAAATCCTACTAGGGATGAAGAAGAGGCTGGATGACCACAAATCCAATTGAGTTGAGGAGTTGCACAATTTGCGGTGGTCACTCTGAACTACTCCCTCCGTTCCACTTATAAGTTAACGTTTGCTTTTTCACATTTGTCAAGCAATACTTTAACCATTTACAACTCAATATTATGATTTTTAAAATTTAAAATTTTATAATGGTTAGATTTGTATTGAAAAATACTTTCATATGACTATTTTTTTTATATTTTTCTGACTTATACATTTTGAGTTATCGATGGTCAAAGTATATCTTCAAATAGTGTCAAAGTCAAAACGTTAACTTATGAGTGAAATAGAGGGAATACTAAGAAGGAATCCACAGGTCAGACCCTATCCAAGTTGGCCTATGGGTCTGAAGATGTTCTTCTAGTAGAGGTGGGAGCTGAAAGCCAAGGATATAAGACTGGGACCCGAGTTTAATGAAGCCGTGATGAAAGAAGCTCTCGATCGACCTGCTAGATGAGGCCAGAACCGCATTTGCAAAGTTTACAACAAAAAGGTCAAGGGCAGGCCGAACTCGTCCTCGAGAAGGTTGTTGCTATCTTGAAGAGAATAATCCATACAAACAGTCTGCCAATTGGGAAGGCCCCAATTGCATTGTTATCCACGTCAGAGAGAGGACCTTCAGGCTAGCCCGTAAAAATGGGAAAGTGATAGGCAACATCTGAAACGCTGATGCTGAAGAGGTACTATAGTTAGGCCTTGTAGAGGCAAGTAGATGTAATGAATGAAGCATGGGAATATATACCTAGGAGAAACTTCTATAACTACCATTGTATATTGTTTGTGTCTTCTATTCTTGCCAGGGTATGCACAAGGTGCTTGGTAAACACTCATGCCCATAACACTTAAATCTAGGTGATCTAGGCCAAGAGGTTCCTAAGCTAGCCCTTAGGGGTAAAGCGTCTAAGAAATCCAGAGGTAAGATCACCTATAAGTCATGAGCCCTAGTACAAAAACCAACTCATAGACATAAGAATTAGACCACATGTCCAAAGGGCACGAGAGGATCTAAATTTGACGCCAGATTCAAATGGAACCTATGTCCAGGGAGCCTCATCTAAAGACAATGAACATCCAAGATAAAAGGACTGCACATTGTCTATGAAGCCAGTTTAGGGGGTCCATACAGGTGACCGGCTCCAGCAGAGGTGTCCAAGCCTCTGCAGGATGCCAAATATTTCAATACAAGGAACACCCCCCCCCCCAATTGAAGACTGGAACCCTCTAAAAGTAAGGGTCTAATTAACAGTCTGAAGAGTTGGAGTCTAGTGTTCCAGACTTCGGTTTGGACTTAGCAAAATTCAAGAACATGAGTTCGAGATCTGACGCCAAGAGTTCAAGCAGACCCGTAGAGCGACTATGCACCTGTTGGCACCAAGAGGGTGCCAAAAGGAAGCAATACGATGTTACATGGGGATGCAATCTCTTGAAGATTACGTCTCTAAAGGTCATGGTCTAATGGTCTTGAAAGTTAGAGCCTAATGTTCTAAGAACCAAAGCGTTGGCTGAAATACCAGTTTTGGGAGCCTTTAAGCCAAGGAAGGGGCAAGCCTGCCGTCTGAGCCAATCCCTCAATGACAAAATTAAGACCATGGGGTTTAATTCAGACTCAGACATAAGGAGACCATCTTTCTTGTAGGATTGGACCAAGGTCCAATAAGCCAGACGTCAAGGCCATAACTGCCAAAGTAATAGGGAAGCTCAAAAGCCAAGGGTGTGTTTGAGTCAATCAAACGCCTTCAAACCCGAGGAACCAGACTGAACAAAGAATAGTGCACTTCTCTAACTAGCCTGATGCCAAAGGTAGGATCATCTCCCCAGCTGAAAAGGAGACCATTACCTCTAATGAGCAGACAACGAGGAGCTGACCTTGACTAAGGCCTACCTGGAGGTAGGTGTGAGCGCAACGGGACCCCATTTTTTGCAAAGGCTCTTAGGGTTTCGCCTTGTATTGAAGTTAGGAGGGTCACGCTCGGGAACCACCACTTAGGGGCAGGTGCTGGAAGGGCTATGGGCCCTTAACCAGTCCTTGGAATTCTCGGTTCCCAGCTTTTCAGTGGCTGAGTCCTATTGCAGGGCAGTTGGCCTGGTTGGCAGAAATGGAGGGGGTGTGCCAAGCAAGAAACAAAGGGGAGCCTACCATGCCTAGTGCGCCACCAGTGATGGCGCACTGGGCATGGAGGGCTCACCATCAGCCTACTGGTTTGGCACCACTGGAGGACCAGTGGTGCGCCACCAGTGTAGGCGCCAGGGGGGGAGGCAGTGCGGTTCCTTTGCCCCTCCTGTACTGTTGGTTCGGATTAAGAGTCGCCGCCAAGAACTTTCGGTGTCTTGAAAACCGTTTGCCTTTCGGATCTAGCCTCGTAGTCCAAAGGGGACCATGAGATGTAGAATTCGAGGTGGGGTAGCAGCCACGAACCTGAGCACCTCATGAGTGACTCGTATGGTAATGCGTACCACAGATTCAGATTCGGGAGCAAGGTTACCAGCTAGGGGTCGGTAAGGTGTACCGTCCTAACCAGTTGCATTTCCTCTACTTTTAGCCTTACAGTTATTCCGTTTTAACAAATATATCACATAAGCAAGTAAGCATATAAATCTAGCCTATTATGAAAACAGTAATAAATGAGAGTTTGATGATTTGGCCCTCAGGAAACCTACGGTAATGCTTTGCGCTTGGACGCGCGAGATTTCTGTACTGAGAGGGTTTGTCTAACGAGAGGGGATCTATGTCCTCTCTTCGCTATTGTGAGTAGTGTGTACTCAAGTAGGGGTGTCTTTAGCTTTGTGTCACTTCAAGTGGCATGAACCAGTTTTGCATATGAGTGTGAGTGCTCAAGGATGCAAGGTCTGATTATGGCCTTAGAAGGAAGTATGAATGTCGGATTTTAGGGTTTAAGTGGAGAGAGTGCTTTTGTGAATGCTATCGAAAAACATGCTAACCCCGAGCCAAATGAGGCTGGGAGTATTTATAGTGCTTAAGCCTCGTACGCCATCAGTAGTGGGGCACAGGCAAGACTCTTGCCAGATTGGCCAGAATATGATAAAACGGCCAGAAATGCATTTCAGCTCAAATGCGATTTTCAGTAGTTGGAGTTATCCGGAGTGTTTAGGCGAGTGTTTGCATGGAACACTCCATGAGTGAATTCCGGAATGCAGCAATCTTTGTTATCTTAAATTTGTTGTGGATTAGATTGCAGGTCATTATGGTTGACCGTACTGCTAAAGGCTGCTGGGCATTCTGAAACCCTGGAGGAAATGGACCTCGGATAATACTCTGAATATTGGACTTGGCTGATTGAAGGTGTGGGATGAAAACAGGCTGTGCGCCATCAATGCTGGGGCCCAGGCCCAGGCTTGGGTCAAGCCCAACCTTTGCGTCATCAGTGCTGGGGCACAGGCCCAAGTCTGGTCAGATTTTGACCCATGTTGACTTTTTGAGGCATTTTGACTATTTTCGGACTATTATGTGAAATGTGATAAAAGCCTGATTTTCTTTATTTTGGGCGTGTGATGCAGGCTCAATAAGTCATAGGCTGAAAATACGGCTTACGCATATTTTCGGTCCTATTTAGTCATAGAGTGGTAATAATGGTATTTTTGTGGAATGAATGTGTTTATGGCTCGGGATGGTTAAACCGGTCGCAGTTAAGAAAGATCGTTCATCCAAGCACATTACCTAGTTTAGTTATCATCACTGGACAATTGACAATGTGACACATTGGGGTGTCTACAGAAGCCCCCACTTTGACTGAGGCACGTTGCATTTGCGCTGGTC
>CAAKMY010051275.1:0-10369 GCA_901111285.1 Corrigiola litoralis | reverse complement strand
TTTTTTTTTTTTTTTTTTTTTTTTTTTTTTTTTTTTTTTTTTTTTTTTTTTTTTTTTTTTTTTTTGGGGGGGGGGGGGGGGGGGGGGGAGCTCAAAGTTTGGTGATCCCATCACCTTTGATATTGCACCTTAGTTTTCTTTCTTATTGACCATGTTAAGTACCTTTTCTTTTATTTTAACTAATTATTGGGGGGAGGGGGTCACCGTTGCAGTGACTCCTTCCCTTATTACCCAACTACCTATAGTGTGGTAATGAGGCCAAAGAGTGTGCTTCCTTCATGGTTGTAAAAAGCTCCATTAGCCTCGAAAACATGGGACTATATTGCTGTAATTTGTTCACAATATCAACCCCTGCCTTGGGTCATCTCTTCTCTTAGTCTTTCCTTAATCATAACTTTGAATTTTGAAGGAAATTGGGAGACTGATAATTATTATGTGGTGGATGATGAGACAAGCAGATTCTAAATGGAAGATAAGGTGGTGATCATTATGTGTTTAGAGATGGCGCCTTAGTTTTCTGTCTACCTTGAACATGATGAGTATTTATTCCTTTCTTTTTTTTGTTGGGGTGGGGGGTGGGGGTGGGGGTGACTCCTTTCGATGCTGCCCCATCACAGACAGGGGTGGCAAAGAGGTTGCTTTATTGTTTTCTGTCTTCCTCAGGTCTACTCTGCTAGTCTGCCTTGCCCTTTCCATAATGCATATTGTATAATCAAGTTTGAAGAAGGTAATGAGTGATAATTAGTATGGGTGGATTTGGAGTGGCAGATATTAAATGAATAAGGCAACCATCATTATTTGATTGAAATCCTTCTTCCAAAGTTTACCGGCCAGATTACCAGATATGATTGGGGTTGCACCACAAGGAACTTGTATTCTAAATATGCTTGTAGAGCAAAACCTGCTAAACTAAATAATATAAGAAAACATGTTTTAAGTATTATGTCAACTCTTTTAACATCTACTATTATCACAAAAGGAATGTAAGAAGGAAAACGGCAATGATCATGGCCCATGAGCCCACTGTTCGTCAACCAGTGCTTCTCTATGATACTGTAGGACATAGTTTCTGTCAAGGGGTTTTGACAGACTAAACTCTCAGACTCCCCGAGTTTAGAAGTGGTAATTTACCGAGACCGGACATTGAGAGCAATTGTAAATTAAAGTTGGGGTAGCCACCATTTGATTTCTAAAATTCATTTTCCTGCCCTGCCAGTACAGGTGCTGTTTACTGTAATGTCAATCTTTTTAACCTAGAGAATATTCTTTCTGACAAACTTGGCCAGTAAGTGCAGTTGAAAGATATAGGTTTGCATCTTGATTCGGGGATGAAAATGAACGTAGAGCTGCAAAGAATAGAGACTGAGCTTATCTCCATCTGCTGCTTGATGGTTTTGTTTGACTTTGTCATTCTCATGTACACCTATATGTTATGACATTTTATCTTTCGTGAAGATCGTAGGTGCCTGTTGTAAATCTGATGAATATCCTACATGCAGGTTCTGAGAAGGTACTTTAAGGTTGACAATGAATTGCGTGAGCCTGTGACAAAAGATGAGATTATTGCCGAGGTATGGTCCTGCTGTTTCTGCTACGCTTCTCCGGCAAGATTCCGAGGAATATATACTTCGTCCTGAAAGGCTTATTGACCTCATTGCTTCACTTAATTTAGGGTTCTTAGTTTTGCTGACCTTGGATGACAATTTTTGTTATGTTTTTGTGTAAAGATCTGGTTCCTGAATTTGGGAGCTTTCCTTCCATATTCACAGTACCTACATGTTGACATGTTAACAAATAATTGTTTCAGGTGGCAAGGCAACTTTCTGTACATGTTGATCCAGAAAACTTGCATATGCCAAATCCTTTATCATCACTGGGGGAGCATGAGATACCTCTCCGCTTGCCGAAGTCAATTCCCTTGCCCCAAGGGAAGGTCATGTGGACTCTCAAAGTCAAAATCAGAAGAAAGTAACATGATGTTCTGGACCAAGTAAGACCTTTTAAGGCGATGACTTATTTGCAGATTCCTCCTGTCTTCTATGCATGTTCACAGATGCTATCTGTATGGCCGCTGGCAGGATCGGATATGCTTCCCTCTTTGTAACTTTATGATTATGAAGTTAGTTTAGGTAAATGTAGCCTGCCAGTCGCTTTCATTTTATCGTGATGGCCATGGAGGAATAGTTATTGTGGCAGATGTATCAAAAGAATGAGAAAATTGTTCTTGCTAGTTTGTTCTCTATGAAAAAGTTCTACTATTTTGGTAAGCTGAATTATTGCATACACGTTTCAAGCTAATCAAGGCTTTCTTGCTTGTTGAGAACTTGAGATATTTATCCTTAGCCTTATGGATCCTCTTGATAGAATGTCCACAAAAGGACTTGTTTTGTTCATGCTCTCAGTTGAGACTTGAGAGGCACATCTATAAAACTTTACCTAGTTAATTTTTTATTTTTTTTTTGACAAAGGAGATAAGCACCAACTCGTTATTGAACTTTTGACTGTACTTTGTTTAGATCGTTGTCAAAAAAATAAAAAAAAATTGACTGTACTGCGTATGTAGATTTATATTTATTGTGGAGTGCACTCAGGGAAATTCACTAAATCGACTGACTATATCAATCACCAATTATTGAGAAAACAGACACAGAAATGCTTGTACTTTCAATTCTTCGATTTATATGTGAAGAAACCCAAGTATCCAAGACTTAGATCAACTTCCAACGGCTACAAGCATGTGTTTTTGTGATTACTTTAGCAGACAGAAAACGCAACCATTTTCAAATGATACTATGTGCATGCAAAGGATCAGAAAAAAGGACACGACAACATATTAGCAGGACGAGTCAAGTCTCAAGTATCTTATCTAAGCATAGTTTCCGAGTTCGACTTCAAACACTAAATCTTGTCTGTATTGTTCACATTCATAATTCATAAGTAGTCAAAGCCGTGTTCATCTGTTGCAAATTTCTCGGCAAGAGATTCTGCTGTGGACTTGTAGTTCATGCACATGACTTCGTTTTTGGTAGATGATCCGAGACAAGGAGTGTGACATCTTCTCGAATCTTAATGTTTCGCTGAACCTAATGGTTTTCTAGTCTTCTAGTCTACTAGACTTATGTGATAATGAGTGAATAACCATAGGCCATAGGCCTTGTTTCGCATTCAATAGATAGCAGAGAGCAAAATTGTACGCAATCAAATTAAAAAGGTGAAGTTTAAAAGTTGTAAATAGACAAAATACAGCTTGGTTGGATCTTTAGTGACATAAAGAAGCAGTTTTGTTGACAGAAAGCAGGTTCTTTTGGAATTCTAAAGTTAATAATATATGGAAGATAATACTATACTTAATAATGTTGCATTCCTTTAATATACTTCCCTGTTTTACCATCGAGTTTTCTGCTTCATTCACTTGAATTTTTTTTTTTTTTTTTTTGAAATTCATATACTTGAATAATCTTATGAACAAAGTAAAAAACAATCTACTTAAGAAATTATGAAATTTCAAGTTTATCTTAATGACATCTGAGTTGGACTGGATGATTCAATAGAATATGATTCTAATAATGTGGTTGGTCATCTATCATATACATAACTGCATAAGTCGGACAATTCAATTGTTGAAATACGATTTCACCACCGTGGTTGTGGTTGGCTATCCATTATACATAAACAAAATACTCCGTAAATCAGAAGTTTTCACGTAGAAAGTCATAGTGAGAAATGGTACATTTTAGTTAGTGAATGCTTCTATTATAATGGTAGAAGAACTTGTACTTGAACATTTATCTATATCCTGGAATTCATCCAGTGTAGGTTTCCATGTTTTCTCTGATTAATTATGCAGTTAAGCTGGTATCTATTATCTATAGGAAGTGGATACGTTACACTGAGTCCAAAAATCTGCAGTGGTGTAAGCTTAGTAAAAAAAAAAAAAAAAAACTGCAGTGGCTTCTTTTCCAGCCAGGTTTTCCTTCTTGAACAGTGCTAATAGTCTACCATGAGATGATAAGGACCATGTCAGTAAGTCGCCAGAGAAAGTACTAATCCACATTATTTGACAGCCTTAGTGCACTAGTACTGATGTAATTTTCATAATAGCATGACTTCTGAAACCATTCACGAATAACTTGCTCTAGTACTGATTTTTGTGAGGTATATCAGTATATATACTTTCTTTTTGGTACCATTTCTTCCCTTAAGATGCTTATCCAAACCGATGTCCGTTTAAAGTGTTTCATTGATAGATATAAAGAGATGAAAAAGAAAAACTTGAGAACATTGAGTTATTTTTTTCTATTTTTCAGAAAGTGCATAACCGCGAAAGACAGATACACATTCATCCTTCAAGTTATTGTAAGGGGTAATATTACATAACATAACATAATACTCATTGAACTACGACCACATAGTACTATACTTAAGCACCAGGGTGATTCACATTCATCCTTCAAATTCTTGTAAGAGGTAATATTACATAACATAACACTAATTGAACTACGATCGACCACATAGTACTATACTTAAGCACCAGGGTTACCTCAACTACTCCATTATACACATTACATAGAGACATATAGCTCTAGTAAGCCTTCCATGGTGATGATTTTTTGACATAGTGCTCACAAAAAATCACTCCACCATAGTTGAGTGCAGCTTGAATGCTATCAATGCTTTTCTCTTTTGAGGGGTAACCATGGATTTGGCGAGACTGAGCGCCGTTAAAATTTTGATGGGGAAGCCGAGGCCTCGGCCGACGCCCTTTTCGCTCCTCAAATTGCTCCAACATCATAAATGCTTCCATGCCAACCTGAGGAAGAGTTGGAGGTGCCATTTCACTTGTAGCTTATGAGTACTAAGCTACTAGTAGATGTATGTTTGTTAGCTGAAACTTTGGTGGTTGGTAAGTTAAGCCACAGGGCCTTTAAATAGGCCTCTACGATTCTTATGTTATGCTAATTATCTGATTTAGTTAATTAGTCTAAGACAGGGGAGTGTAAGACGGTAATTGTTCACATGTCAATTTCGAACTTAGAACTGCTTTAGGGGGTATATATGCTCCATCTTAAAGGTATGAATTCTGTTACAAGTCCACTTTCCTTTCGATCTTGTTATATAACTGTGTTATCAGACTTTATGTTAGATTTATCTCCCCATTCAACCGAACATTCGAGGTACAAAGACAAGAACCGGAAGCAACCACAAAGGAGAACAATGATGACAAGTGAGAGGACAAGGCATGGGCGTAGCCTTATGGATGAACTTACAGCAAAAGAGCTCGATAATCTATGTCTGGGAAGAATAATAAGGAAGAGGTCTAAATGAAATCCGCATCTAGTTTCACTGGCAAACTGGCAAAGGATATTAATTTGCTAGCTAGATTTATATACGAGAGTCACCCTCTTTAATCTCCCAAATAACTATGATAGAAGTGCAATTTTGGATATGCATGTTTGTCGTTGATTAAGACATTTTCGTACAGAATTTAACTAATTCTTGTAGCTTATTGAACGAAAAATGAAAATCCCCCTCAGAATGTCGAAAGCCAGCCTGCAATAAGACTCACCCAAGATTTAGACTACTTTATCCAATTAGGCCTTTTGGGGCCATGATTCTATGCACAAAATGTGCTTAAATCCTACAGAATCCAATGCAAATGTACTCCAGATGGATTGGTCAGGACTTGGACATCGAAAGTACCGGCCACTAACCCAAAAGGTCCTTTGAAAGCTTGTAATACAGTGCTGTATAGGATTTATTTGTACGTGTTTTATGCTTTGCAAGAGTTTCCGATAACTTTGCATTGTACAGTATAACCGTAAAGGTTGACGTACATTAGCTAGGTGCCTTAATATACCAATCTAGAAATAATGAAGATGAGAATAGGGTTCTCCTCCGATCGTCAATTTTTAACCAAGAAGTTATGAGATTTCTTGCCCAAGTGGTATGATTACATACATCTGATTATGTTACACAGTCGTCTCCAGAAACTCTTGCAAAATCCAGATTTAATGAAGACAGGCAGTTGAAACTATAGTTTGGTGCATTGGTGCATCACATTGTGCTTCGTGCCTAGCAAACCATCCATGCATGCTCACGCATATGTGTTGCGTGCTTGTTGCTGAGCTCTTCCTCCTTTTGTGTGTGCTTTTAACTAACTGTCCTATACATAAAGATCTCATGCATTAACAATAAACGAAGGATAATCATAGGGTGCCACCAGGTAAAGATGGAGATATTTTATGAAGGTATATGCTGTATATTATACCAATAAATTTTCTATAGCATCTCGTACGTCTTCCTTCTCCAATATAGCGAAGAATTTTGGCTTTGTTCTAGTACCTTTTTTCTCAATATTCTCTTATTTGCCTTGCAGAATATATCATCCACCGTCTTCTTCTCATGTTCCTCAATTTATACACTAATTACAGAAAGATTCCTCCTACAGACTTGGTACTAAATTTTGGAAGAGGATAAAGCATTCAAAGTTTGCACATAATTTCTTAATTAGGTTCCTCAATAATACAGCTTGGATAAAAGAGAATTAAGCTCCTACAAATCATGTGAGAAAACTTAAGACAGAATATTGAAAAGATAAAGGTCTTCATATTTCTAATTCGGTAATTCCTACCTTGTTGGCCCTTCCAACTAAAGTGGATAAGGAATGAACCTTATTTAAAACAAAGGGCCACAATGCAGGGTAGCGATGTAAATTGGATTTGGTCTGAAATCGTGATGATAACCTTCCAATGACTTACCAGAGCTTCTGCTTCTTTAAAGTAAGTTACAATTATTAAACACCAGCTAAAGAACTTAGAATATGCAACTCGCTGATCAGGAAGTGTTTTTGCATAGCCATTATAAAGAGATTCATATGCATAGGCGAGTAGTTTTTACCTTTTACTTTACATCATAAAGGAGTAAAAATGTAACGATAGTTACTTTGAATATATAATAATCAGGATATAAATAACTTTCTTTTTCTCTGAACAGATCGACAATCAGCGTTTGAGCTACTTTAAAAATAGCTTAACCTTTATGTCAAAAAAAAAAATAAAAAAACTTAACCTAATCTTTCTCATGAATAAAACTTTCTTTTCTTATTACAACTAACTGATAATGTCCCTTTAGAATCTAGGTGTCAGAAATAAGTGTATACTTTATCAAAAAAACTAGTGTAAGTACTCTTTTTTTTTTTTTTTTTTTTTTGTTAACAGTGTATAAAAAGTACTCTTATACCTTCTTTTTTTTTTTGTCAGTTACTCTTATACCTTATTTTCTCTTAGCAGATCTCATTGTCATAACATGTGTATGTATACATACAGTTTAATTCATAATTAAACGTGGTACAGAGTATTTTGTAAGGAGTTTTATACATACTGTCAAGTTTAACTTAAAGTATTTATATGTATTTTTGATTTTTTTTTTGTCAAAAAATACATAAAGGTACATACAAACACTGTCTTAAGGTGTGTATACAATATATCTTGTCATTTGTCTTTCTTACCTTGTCTTTCCGATACACTTGCAGATCTACTCTAATTAATACCATGATTTTACATTTACGAAATATCTAGTGCAAGAAAGACATATCCTTACAAAAAAATTTGTAAACCATTTATGGTCAAGATCCAACACAAAAGTGGGGCTAAAAGCCTACCCAAAAAGTGAAGAGCATATATACCTCATTATCACCTCAGACCTCACATGCTAATATTCTAAATTTCTAATCATGTAATAGAAATAGCTATGGTAAGAAAAAGACTATAAAAAAAAAATTATCGATTATGAAAACATGTAGCTCTTATATTTGGTGTGCATTATGTAAATTTTGTGGTATACATAGTAGCCTCCAAATCACATAATGACGTTAATTACGTTGGATGTCAGTTTGACAAGCTCTGCCTTAGAGTAACTTAGTAACTAGCACAATCACATTCACTTGAGGTAGAATAAAAGATGAAGGGGAGTCTCAAGGAGGACCAGCGAGTCTACCGATCCTCATTAACAATTCTTTTTTTTTTTTTGGCCATTTATTTAGGAAAATTAATACATACAAAAATGTTAAACCTTTGTATTTGGTTCTTTTAAAAATTAAAAATCTCCAACTGACCTCTTTTAATAAATCTTGTCGCCCATACTCACCCCCTATTTAGGAAAATAAGAGCTACTCAAGTATATACATGGAGTTAAAAAGAGGGGGGTAATATAGTAATTTGCTCTTTTCATTTCTTTATAACCTCATGTATATATGTTATACCATATACATGACTGGGTACATGGTCCATGCATTTCCCTATTTTTTTTCCGATGAATTTGAGATTTTATTAGGCAAAGCCAAATAGGGAATACAAAAACATTCCCAAAAGAGTACAGAATGAACATAAACTAACAAGACAAGTATAAGCACATACATTACAGTGACAACCAATTAATCTGAGATTCCAAACTTCCTCCTCCCTTATTAGCTAGCGTGTTCGCTAAATCATTGGATCACCAATAAGTAACACACACATCTCTAATTATAACCGAATGAAACTCTCAACTGTTGTCAATAGGATCACCAATAAGTAACACACAATCTCTAATTAAACCCAACCAAAATTTGGATTACAGAAATCGCACTCCAAAATACATAATTTTTTGATGTAAGGGAGTTCTAATCAACTTAGTTATTCCTTATTCTCTTGCTAAAATAATCTTTTCAGAAAAAATCGCAGTAGCAACTAGCACCCAGCCACGAAAAAAGGGTCGTATTTCATACTCTTTTTTTTTTTTTTGGACTGAACACGGATCGTATCTATACTAATCCTATTAAAAGGCGTTGAGATGCCAGGAGACTTCCACATGTATTGCCACTTTGTGTCCAATCAACACCTACATGTATAATGAGGCCCTTATAACTAAATCTACCCATATAGTTAAAGTAAAAAAGAAATAGAAAATGGTAAAATTAATTACCACACTTTAATATCAATAATAAAAAAATGAATAACTAATAACATTTTTTAGCTAATTTAATCATGTAGCGGTAAACTTATTAATCATTATAATTACTATTGAAATTTTTTCCAACTTTTTCATTTTTATCAAACACCAAAAAAAAAAGTAATCTAGCCTTTTACAACCAAATAGTCATATTAGAATATAAAAAATTATAGTTGGGTAAAATATTTACAAAGATTGAGATATTACAATTGCCATCAAATACATATCCAGGACCACAAAAAAGAAACTCGACAAAAAGAGAAGAAATATAAATTATGTGGGTAAACATATACAAATGTTATTGAAATTTTCTAAAAAAAAAAAATAGAAACTTTACCTTATAAATAGTTTCGTGTAGTATGATTTTTTAATCATTATTAGTCATTCTAAGAAATTTGTGAGTTACAATAAAATCATACCATCATTATTTTTTTATCAATGAATCGATAATAATTATGTTAAAGTATTATTTGATATTAGCATAATCTACAACAGTTCCGTTTCTACCAAAAAATAATCTAAAACAGTTTCGTGCATCGCACGGACGAAAAACTTGTTACCCTATTTAAAGGCCGTGGTGTTTAACATACCCAGCACTCCAGCGGCAACTGATCAGTAACAAAAACATACTAGTACGTAGTACTCTACAGCTACCAATAACAAGCTAAATTGAAATGGCACCTCCTTCCCTTCCTCAAGTTGGCAAGGAAGCTTTCATGTTGCTGGAGCAATTTGAAGATCAAAGAGGACGACGATCAACACCTCGACAGCAAAATTTTAGCAATCAAACTCGCCAAAGCCCTGGATATGCCATAAGGGAGAGAAGTATCGACAGCGTTCAAGCTGCTCGGGACTATGGTGGACTGCTGATATGCGAACACTATGCCAAGAAACCATCATATGGGACGGCTTACTGATTGAGGGCACTATATATGATGTATATATACTTCGTACTATATATCAATATCACTAGAATAGTTTGTCAGGTACCTCTTACTACTTAAGTACTACTAACCGGCATGGCATGTATATATTATCTTAACCGGCCAGTTGAAGCCCTGGACGTACTCGAGGACTCGAGGACTCGAGGAGTACCATGTGGTAGACGTACTAGTAGTTCCGTAGCGCGCATCTTGTTACCTTGTAATTAAGTTTATAAGTACGGTGTCTGTGTTGAATTTTTATGTATGATAATAAAGTAGCGTTCTACGAGTTCAACATATACATGTATCTTATAAGTGATTCTCAAATTAAACCAGTTTCGATCAATAGGTAAACCACAGCAAGCACAATGTTGTTTACTATAATCTCTCAGTCTCCAAGCTAAGATTGAGACACTATTGACATGTATATACGGTATATACATGTCAATAGTGTCTCA
>CAAKMY010051273.1:0-10071 GCA_901111285.1 Corrigiola litoralis | reverse complement strand
AAAAAAAAAAAAAAAATTAAAATTATTCTAAAATAATATTTCCAAAATAAATTTGCTAAAACAAAATCGAAAGCTTTAATTGGAAATGACTAAACACATCACAAATAAAAATTCACTTATAAAGAAAACTCCTATTCTACCCTTTCTGAATTCCTCCCCCAACAAACATATCTCTCTCCTCCCCATCCTCACCCCCATTCCCTCACTCTTCTCATCCTCATCCCCTCATTCAGTCTCTCATCTCCCCTTACGGTTTCTACTCTATCTCCCCTTACGGTTTCTAAAGAAGATTCATATTTTTTTCGTTGCTAGTGCATGACATTTTATTTAATCTACTCTATCTCCCCTTACGGTTTCTAAAGGAAAAAGTTGACCATCGTACTTTATCCCCATATATGTGAGTATAGGTAATAAAAAAAGGTATAACTATGTAACAGTATTATTCAATATTGGTTAACTAATGGTTGATGAGCTCACATTTAGAAAATTATGAGTTGATTAAAATACTAATGAACTATTATTGTTATCTGATGTATTCAGAGATATATAAATAGCACCTATCAAATATATAGACATGTTCACAATAAAGTTAAAAATACAACATCGATATATAGCAAAATAAAAGTCCATAATTACTGAAACATGAAAACGAGAGAGCTAGCCAGCCAGGAAATAAACGGAGGTTGAAGCTGGCCTTCAAAATAAGAGGGCATCCTTACCTGTGTAAATATGGCTTTCGCTTTTGCTATGCTTAGCCTTGTTGCTATTTCACTTGGTGCAAAACTATCAGCAATTGAGACAACTATGTTTCCTGTAAGAACAATAGCTAGATAGATAACCACGGCATCAACATTCATTGGCATATCTATAGCTATTGCTGATCCCTGTGGAAGACCCAGTGCATCAAGTGCATGTGCAACCAGCCTGCAAAAAGCAGGATTTGTCCAATTTTCAGACCAGAGAGTAATGCGAATGGAACCAGCTTTTGAATGCAAACAGAATAAAAAGAGCTTAACACACTTATGTGAGGTCCCTTCCTAGTTCCTGGTTTATACAAATCGTGCCCTTAAAGACAAGCAAGGCCAAAGTTAAGAACTATTTCTGAAATATTTGGATAGCACTATAGTGAGTAAATAATAATATAATATTCATTATGTTGCCAGTAATAATCTCCTTATCCAATCCTAAGGCTTGAATAAAAATGGGTTATTAAACTTCAATGTGTTGGATACAGTCTACTATAATCTTTCATCGAAGTTTTCCCTGCTCTGGAAAGCAGTGAGATTGTACAAACAAATTACAATGCTGACACTTAGAAAGTCATAATAAGAGTGCATTAAGTCATCACTGAATCTACCAAACTACCAAAAAAGAATTATCTCTCTCCTCTCTAGGAACAGTAAGCTCTGGCTTTTCCACCATTGTCGAACCTTTAGGGAAATTTTAGCCATGGCGAAAAGAGGTGGACCTCCAATGAAAACTATACAGTCAACTACGGGAAATATAGGGGTTTTCTTATGATAGTAACTTTCCTCTGGATAAACCACTGTCTGAAGAATAATTAATACCCAGACAGAAGGAAATGAAAGACCCACTCGATGCATAATGAGGGTTTTTATGCTTTCTGTCACTGTCTCAGGGATGTCTTTGGTGCAAATGATAAGAGTCCTAAGCAGGATGCCTCAGAAGTCAGAACCTGTTCAAGGTGCTTCTTCTTTAGGGTTTCCTTCTGAAGTAGGTATCCCTACTCAGAGTTCTCCTGTTATTAAAGCTACTTATGAAGTTAATGATCCTGTTCGAGAAGGCAATGCACGAAAGTCTAGACCTAAGCAGAAGGATCTTGGCGTGCCCCTGCAATTTATTGCTGAATGTTCCAATACTGATGATATAACATAACTGGAGGAGGAAATTCAGGATGAAGTCAAATAGGGGCGCATACTTTCCTGGGGATTTTTATTGGTGCTAAGCTTAAAATTGTTCAGATCAATAATTTAATAAAAATTTCTGGAACCATGTGACTGAATCTTTAATTTCAAAAAGGGGTAGTATTATTTCAGATTTGACATTCTGATGATAAGGTTGAAACTTCAAAAGGTGGTCCTTGGGCTTTAAATGGTTGTAATATGGTTTGAAGGAACCATCTCCCCCATTATCAACTGATATTGATAAGGTTACTCTTATACCTATATGGGTTCTTTTTCCAGAACTTGACCCATGTTTTTGGTTTTCAGTTGCCTTGAGTAAACTTGCAGGCAAGGTTAGGAAGCCGTTGTATGCTAATAGGTACACTGCTTCTAAGGAAAAAATCTCTTTTGCTAGAACCCTTATTGAAGTTGACATTTCTAGTTAACTTCCTGTTTCTAGCCTGTCAATGTTCCTCGTTGTGGCAAAATGGATCAGAAAAAAGTCTATGGGTGGGTTCCTTAGCATTGTAAGGTTTCGCAATAAGCTTGCTATATTCTTGTAAAAGGGTTAAACAGGTGAGAAGCCTGTGGAAAAAGCCGCTCTACCAAGAAGGCTACTCAGACAGACACCTGAGCAATTAAACTTGAATACCCCCTGTTCCTAGTCCCGCGTAAGCTAAGCAGATGAGTATGATTCAGAAAGGTCTACAAAGTTTAGGGAAAGGTCTGTCCCTACGACTTTACCAGCTGTCAATCTTGCCATTTTTTTCCCTTAGTAGTTGATATAAAAATCAAGAAGACCAACCAACTGTAGAACTGTGCCAAGTAAACCCTCATAACTACTGACTACTCTTTTCCTGTGTGAGCATACCACACAATACTTTTGCATGTTCATGTAAGTCGACGTTGCATGTTGAAACTAGTCTTTGGTACTTGCAGTCCTTCAGCTGTAGGTTTAAAGGTAAATGTTTTACGTAGTGCAAGGAGATGATTGTAACATAGATGGTTATCGCCAACAAAATTTACAATGTGACACATTTAAACGAAGTTTTTGTTTCCATTCAACCCCAAGACACTGATTCTTTTAAATTTTCATGTGAAGGTATACAAATAATTCTTAGCATTACTGTCCCCTGGCTAGTTTGGCTAGATAAATACCAGACGTTTTTGTACTCGATCAGCAACATTCACCTTCTTCCGGATGTGCATGATGCAGACATCTCCCTGGTGGTTTATAATGTGTACTGAGGCGAGAACTCAGCTGCTGATTGTAAAATCAAAAATCATTGCTTGCTCTATAGTTAGGAATACATTACTAAGGGGTAGGTCTACAAAGCTCAATCATTCCTAAGTACATAAAAAGGGCTACAGTGCATTCTCTCTTCTACTCTGTGTCTCTATATGACAAGGACATCATACGAAGCGTTGGACTCATAGAAGCAAATGAGACGAATACGTCAAGTTTTTCTAAAGTTGACCATTTAAGTTTTCTGAATATCCATATAAGGTACCAAATAGTAAAAGGACTACTAAGAAAGTCTTACAGGGAGAAGTAGAACAGACACCCCAAGCCCCTTCCATCCTCAAAGTGTGTGCAGCTTTAAACTCCCTAGTTGTTCTCCTTTTCACAAATACGTGCCTAACTTGGTGCAGAAACTTAGAGGAGAGAAGAGCTCATAGTAACATTCCTAGTCCTTATTTTTTGGCAGGACATCATACTAATTACTAAGTCTAGAATCTTGCATGACACCAATTTCCACTTTGACGTTCTCTACTTAACAAATTAACATAGTTAACCAAAGACAAGACAGATAAATTCATATTTTTTCACAAAGAAAAAAAGGAAAAAGCTCGAGATCACCGGAAAATTATGTTCACAAGGGTAATTATAACAGAAAGCTGACATACCACACTTCTCTCTGTAACTCGTAAAGTGTCATCTTCTTCACAGGCATATCATCCTCTCCTTCATCTTGCCAAACAACAACAACGCTATCAAAATTCCTCCTGGCATTCGAGCTCGTGCAACTTTTTGCTGGATTTAGAAAGCATCCTGGAAGCCATTGACCTCCTGGGTAAGATGACTTCTCGCGAAAAATACACTGGGGAGGTCTGCTAAATGAGACAGCCATTTCTTCCAGCATGCTTTTCCAATAAATCTAACAAATAAAAAGGTTATGACATAACTACAAAATGGAAGTGTAGCTGATTCACATTAAAAATTTTAAGAAACACAATGATGCTGCAATATTTGATTGAATACCTCAGGCTTCAACACTGAAAACTCCTGGAAATCAGAGAAGCCTGATATGGGATCCATATATGTTGCGCCTAGAAATTCCTTTCCACGTCTCTCCAGGAGCTGGCCTACATTGGTTAGCCTTGCACTTTCCCTGTGAAATCCGAAGCCAAGGTTTTAAGCTTAATCTTCAGGGAAAAGGATGGGTCTAAAAGATAAAAGACAGAGCTATAAGGTCTATATCCGACTGTCCTTAATCCACAGAGCAATCCCAAAATTAAAGCACTAAAATTACAACTTTGAAGAACATGTCCCTGGTACCTTTCTCTACATTAGGAATGACCATTCTACAGTCAAGGTGAGTCAACCTCTTAACATATGCTCAAACTATTTCAAATAGGAAAACAACCTGTAAATGACCAGGTTCGCATCATCATTACCAAACACCTCTCATATGTGGTAGTATGGTCATTTCACAGTTCTGTAACACCTCAAACACCTAATCTAGGGGTATAGTTAACAACAGCCTCGTTCCCAAAGCGCTCCGTAGTAACTCTTTTCTCCGAATTAGCTGTACAAGAAGGCAACGGTGATCAATACTGAATATCACCTCACCTTATTGCAGTCCTCATTTCCTCAATCACCATAATCATGGCCAAAGGTCTGTACCTCCACAACACATAACAACCCAATATTCATCCCGCTCTAGGCGAGGTACCGGTTTTAAAACTAATATCACTTCACCTTATTGCAATCTTGGAATGTTACATTCTTACTTTCCTCACATTCTGATTACCCAAAGTACCCACATTAGTCTACCTACATAATGCAAACTTTGTGGAAGCTTATCTTGACCGCGTGTCCGAACCCGCCAATATGATCTTTGCACCTCCTTATGAGTCAATAAGTTTTTTTTTTTTTTGGGTACATTTACGGGGGAAGGGAATATGAAAATTCGAACCTAGGATACCCGCAGGCACGTTAAACTCCCAACCATTGGGCCAACCTTGCTTTTCTTATAAGGCAATAATCTAAAACTACCCAACTAAGATAAACGTCAAAAATGAAAATATATTCCTTTCTACTTCACAATCTTTTTTTTTTTTTTTTTTGGTCTGAAATGTGCACACAAAATCGCTGATAAGAATCGAACCCCCAACCTAATAATTGGGGTGAGAGAGCTCTAACCACTTGAGATAGCTCTTTTCTAATCATTGCACACAAGGAAAGCTAACCCAATCATTAACCAATCATTTTTCAAATCAAAACCCATTTCACACACCACAAAAAAAAGTAACCAAAGAACAAAACTTTGACCAAGAACAACCAAAACAACCAACACAAATTGTTAGACTAGACCGTCTACTTTTTTACTTTTATTATAATAAAAGTAGACCAACTCCTTGTAAGCTAACTTGTAAGCTAAATTTCTTAAGCTCCCTAAAAGCGCAAACTGAGTTATAGATTTATATGCCTTTATGGTCAGCATGGCTCTTAAAAGTAGACGGTCTACCCCAAGACTTTGTTCAAAACACAAACCCAATTCAGAAAACTGAATTACAAGAACAAAGTAAGGAGCTCACAAGTGAGGCAACCATGCAGGAGGGTCAGGACCAAAATCTTTATAGCAACCATAGTACATCATCTGATGAAGTGAAAAGGGCAAGTCAGGATTAAGTAGTTGTTTGCTGATGCTCTGCCATGTCTGTGGGGAGCAAGGCCCATGGGTGTGGATAATTTGGGTCAGTTTCTGGTAAAGTTGTGCTGCAGTTTCAGGAGCTATACCCTGTGCTTCAATATCTGAGACTGTAACATGATCAAGTGCTTTGTATGACATACTGTTTTTTGGGTTGTTAAGATCAAGTGAAAATGTTATGGTCTTCAGTTGAGTTAGGTGATCAAGAATGTTATGAGCACTTCAGTTTGTCAGTGTTTTAAGGATTACGTAAACTGATTGATTTTTGTCTTTTTCTTCATTTATTGGGATTTCTTTAAGCTGTTCCTAAGGATTAAGCAAAAAGTCCAGATATGTATGTGCTACTTCGAAAAAGTCAAAATGTCCCTGACGCGGTTTTTTCGACTCAAGATACTCTTAATGAGGACCAACGTTAATGTTTTTTTAGTTGATGGCACCCCCAGCCCCCTCGCCTCCACAACCCTCTGTGATTTCTGGTGGGAAAGGTTTTATTTAACGCCAGAATGGGTCGTTAGCCAATCAGTCATCAACGGTTCGTGACCGGTCAAAGGAGAGGGATGGGGGAAAGGTGAGAAAGAGGAGAGGGAAGAAAATAAAGAAAAAGAAAAGTAAGAGTTTCATCCTCATCCTTAATTTTAGACCCAAGGGTGAAGATAGATTCTCACCTTTAAGTTAGGTTTTTTCCTTTTTAAAAAACTTTAAGTGAGCTAATAATTACATAATTAATGGAATAATAAGTGACTAATATTACGACAATAACATAAATACTAACGTTCATTCTTATTAAGGCCATTTTGAGTCGAAAAATCGACTTTATGGGCTATCTAGCTGTTTTGAAACAACATAGAGGCATATTGACTTTTTGGTTAAACCTCAGGGACATTAGAGAGGAAATCCCTTATTTCTTTCAACAAATTAGTGTTCTACTCGGAGTATCAGGGCAATTTGTTCTTGTTTACTGGTATAACTTGATTGATCAAACATGCCTTGACCACTTTTTTGTGACTGAGTTCATTGCCTTTGTTTTCAATGTGTTTGTTGTTGTGTTTCTTTTAACTCCTATGTGGTACAACTAGCTCTATAAATCGAAAGATTCTTATTTTTCATCAAATATAACTTCTTTGTTTTCACCAAATTGAAATGTGGTCTTGTCACTGCACACATGAACATGACTTTTATAATGAATCTTTTATTTTGACATGACCTATATATGGATCTTCTTCTTCCGGCAGCAAGTAATACCTCCCACATGATTCAATTAAATAAAACCACTCTTCATAAATGTGTATCACATTGCTCGGGCTTCTATACTTGACAATGCCTAAGAATCCGTCGACTATAATTGTACCTAGGGAAAATTTCAATATGAGTACTTTGTAATATGTTCATAATTGTGGATGAACTGAATTTATATATGCTCTAACAAGTCCAATAGTTAACCACCTCCACACGTTAGTCTTTGTCACCCCATAACTTTTTGAAAATCTTTCTAAAGTATTCATGTCTCTCAGTTTAATTAATTTGACTTTTTCAATGTCAATGGCTATTTTGGGTCGGCTTTTCTTGTCCTTTCTCGGTGTGTTTATACATTTCATCCTTGCTGCTCTATGGATTTTTGCTCTTGACAAAATTGTGGATATAGATCTAGTTTGAACGAGATTTTTTTAAGGGTGTTGAGTTGTCAAATGAAAAATTTAATAAGCATCAAAACTCAAAAGGTTCTTTTAATAAACGAGTTTGTTCATGAACATAATTATACGAGTTGTTCATCAACATAGATAAATGAGCACTATGGTGTTCAGGTTCAAGTGTTTTTACTTATCAACCTTTAAAATTTGTTCAAACTCAGTTCAACTATCAAATAAACAAAAAAAACGAGTTTTAGCCGAGCTCGAGTATTTGAAAACCTTGTGAGTTTGGTACCGATACTCCAGCTCAAATAGACAACAGCTATGGCACGTGAGGTTGCACAGTCAATTGGTGTCTTCCTTATTGAATGGTTCTTAAACAAGGATGGGGCGGACCAGTTGGTATTATGAAAGGGTATAGGGTAACTGGTTTTGTCTCCATGTAAGTATCAAGGGACATGCTGCTATCCTGTTTAATTTTGTTAGAAATCATATCCTCCAGTATACACTATGCTAAAAAGAGGAGGCCACATAAATGGATAATAACTAGAAAAGGTAGAACAGTTAGCTAGAATACTTCTAATTGCTTATGGCTGTCAATCTTTATTGTTCACACCTCTAGTAGCTATGACAGACGCTGGACATCCAAATGGTAGACTGTTTTGTTGGCTGACATACCGGTGATTGCAGATGTACCATGACATTCCAACTATGAGCAATAGCACGGATGACACAATCATTGGAAAAAAGAGTCAGCAAAATCGGCTTCCCATTCCAAGAATCAATTGATTTACATAAATTGCATTAAGTACATTTCCAGCTCCTGGCAATTAATTAGAGCCTGGAAGCAATCTTCTATTTGTTTGAACAGTAGAACTGACTGTGCCAGTACGAGCTCCGATAATACGTGATGGTGAAAGTAACTCAGCAAATGATAGATTGTATGAGTCTGTACCCAAGCGGCTTTGCAACCAGCCTTTGCCTCCGGAGAATCCATCAGCCATTATCCAGCAGTTTTTGAACCCCAAACCAGTCAAAGTCTTTGCAACAATTTTTGCAGAGTCAGAGTACCTGCGTAGCAAAATGATGGGAAGTGTCAGTTTTAAATAGGGTATGATGGAGACCAAAGCCACGTTACAGTTAAGCCATGTAAGATTTCTGGAAAATGAGATCATACGAGTCCATGATCACAATGTTGGAGCCCTTAGATAGCCGCTTGAGATATGATATCTTCAAAGCCGCGATCTCAGCTTCTACCTTCTTTGAGCTCTTAACAAGGCTTCTCAACTTGCTTGGCAGTTCTTCTAACCTGTTAGAAAAAAAAGACAAACTGGAATAAGACTATTTTCTTACAGACAGGAAGTCAAATTTATAAGAACCTAACATGACTTCTTACTTCTAATTGGAAAGTTCGGAACAATCAGAGATGAGAATTTCTTTGTTGTTCTCTATTCCACACTTATGCAGATGTGTGGACTATAATTAAAGGCTTGATGCTCAGATTATATACAGTGCACTTTTTTTAACATTTGGCCAGAAGGTAAAAATTTCACTAGACAACTCATTCACCATACAAATAATGAATATAAGTTCTCTGCATGAATTCATTTGCTTTAATGACATACTACTAGTGAAAGCTTTTAGCCATGTTTCTTGCTCTGCACATTAGTTTTCCGAACTCGATCATACGGAATAGGAATAACTAATAAGACATATGAAAGTTTACTGTACAAAACAAGTATTTAGTTATACTTCTCATTATGTATCTTTAAAGGCACATCAGTACAGGAAGCATTTCTGAATTCCGATAGATGTTATCCACACCGGAGTAGTACAAAAATTGACTCAACTCCATTTGAAAAGTGGCAATTTTGGTAGCAGTAAGCAAGCACGAACTCAGATTCAATGATCAATTTTAGTTCTGAATCTCTTAGGATCGACGAGGCTTGAACCTGTAACTTTTATCTTAAAAAGGAAAGGATATGATAGTGTTTTAATATTTCTTCAGATCATCAATCTGCTCTCTCCTTGCAAAGAAAAGTTTTAACTTACGGAATTGCAATCATTCTGCTTTTAGCACTTGGAGGAAGCTGGGGAATGCCAGCCTTGTTCTTGTCTTTCTCTGATCTAATATCAATCATATAGTAATTCTGTGTGCACAACAGGTCCAAGGTTTGAGCAGGAGTAAGTCCACCTGAGTGGTGAAAGAGTATGCACCATCAGAGAGACAGTCATATTGAACAAACGTAGAAAAGGAAAAATCGCACTGTGGAAGGACAGAAATGTATATTTTAAACCCATAGAACAATATTCAAACTATTACAATGAAAAACAACCAGAAAGTTTATAAAGTCAGTTGACTGATATTATTGTTGTGCGGAAGCGCGGTGGTGAGCAGATTTGGTATAAACAGAAAATAAACAAGAAAGACAAGAGACAGATATTTTACGTGGTTCACCATCAACATGATGGCTACGTCCACCAGAACAGAGGATCCCGGATTTCACTATATGAGGAGAACAGAAGTACAAACGTACAAACCCATAATTCGGGCATAGATGAGAGACTGATAAGAAAATTCTAGCCCTAGTATTTTCTCCCTGA
>CAAKMY010051269.1:0-15282 GCA_901111285.1 Corrigiola litoralis | reverse complement strand
CTTGGAATTAGTAAACTACTTATAAACAATTTCAATTGGTTTTTGGAAATATATGTTTTTTGAAAAATGATAAAATTTATTGTTGTTGATGATAACTTAGCTAGAAAGAAGTTAAAATGTCATTCTTTTTACAAATTAAGAATTACTATAGAACATCATTCTTTTAAAATCAGAGGGAGTATACAAGTTATTACACATTCAGTTATTTAAGGTGAGTAAATATCAATATAATGGTACATAAAATGAAAAATTAAATGGAATAAAAGATCTCTTACCATAACACCTGGAAAAGAAAAGGTATATTGGTTACTAATTGCTCCCTAATCGTCAGAATTGAAACTAAATCCGTATCATTAAAACAAATAGGTATAAGTAGCTTTGAATTTTCTATTCTAAGCTAAGTGTTTCATTGGTTAATGCCATAGCACAGACGTCCTAATGGGTCCCACCCTAGGCTTTGAGGGTAACTCAAGACTATCTACAAGGTCAGATGACGATGAGGCTTCGTTATTATTTGTTTTTTGTTTTTCTGTGTTGGTTGGTTTAACAATTGGACCTTTACTATAATAATTAATTTACTTTGAATGAAAAACATTAAATTAGTGTATTTCATGATTAGATGATATGGAGCATCTGATGGTACCTCTGTCTGTTTTATAACTGGTTGATCCTTTCCCTTGTTCCCTCACAGCGAAGGTCTAATTCGTGTGAGCAGTGTACCTTGGTAAGCCCATTTTTATAATGTTTCCACGTGTCAAACCTTTTCAGAGCAACGAAGCCACACATTTGCAGCTGCAAGGATTTATATTCTTCTAAGAAAAAACAGTAAAAATCATAAGTATTGACTATGTCGACACTAATAGTCTTGAGCTCGCCAACGATGAAATTTTCGACCAAAAAAATTATTATGTGGCATTTATTTTTAATTGTTTTTGTCAAATAATAGGTGATGGGGCTTAATGAGTCCTTTGAGTTAGAGTGAATAACAAATAAGTATTTAGTCCAACACATGCCCTCACATTTCTCCTCATTCAATCCCACCTCCCTAGCCACCACTACCCCACCTCCCATTGAATGGGAGGACAACGTCAGCTACCATGACATACACCACTTTTCCAAGCAAAACCACTCATAACCATCTATAAACAACTTTATGTTGCCGAAATCCACCCATAACAACTAAACCCTAACATCAAAACCACTGAATCCAACCTAAACCACCAAAAAATAACCCTAAAACCACCGAAATTAACCCCCAACTTGTCAAAATCAACCTTACACAAGAGCCACCCCGTTGAAATTAACACCATTAGAAAGCACCCTAAAGCCTACTAAAATGGAAAAAAAAATATTTTACAACATAAAACCCTATAAGTTATTGATCATTGGGTAATGAGTGAGACAAATTATTGTTCAAGATCAAGAGGATCCCACAACAATTACGATACCCTAACACCACCCTAGACCATAATAATGACTTTACCGGAAAAATGACGATGAGGATTTGTTGGGTGTTGTTGTTATGAGTTGAAGTGGTGAGCTAAAGTCGGTATCTAGAGTTTGATGGCCATTGAAATGGGTCATGGGCTCGTGGTGTAGAGAATTTTTGGGGTACGGTGCTCATTGGACTAGAAGGACAGGGCGGTCATGGGTTGTGGTGTGTGATGTTCGTTGGTTGTAAGCTAAAAACATTTCGAGTTCCTCTGCGGGATGGAGTTTCTTACTCCCTTCATTCCAACCAATTCTTGATATTTGCTTTTGACACATACATTTAGGAGGGAGTATGGACACACATGTGTCTGGGGTAAGAAGAATAGAGGAGAGAGAAAGTGCCAGAAATGTGAGTGTGAGTGTGCGAATTAAATAATGAAAATAAAAAAATTAATTAGCGAACATTTATTGTTAACGAACATTGTTATTAGCTACGATCTAAAAAGGTATAAGAATTACTTAAAATTCACAATAAAGTACTCATAATAGCCTGTTAGGTTGTGAATTAGTGATTGAGGTATTACTTGATGAGATCATATGTGACCAAAGTATTTGCCTTACTTGATAAACACCCAAAGTTCATGGCTTTAGTTTATTAGTTAAGTCCCTTAGTTATTATATATTAATTACACACACACACCCCAACCCTTTAATGATGACTTGAAATAGTGTAAACAACCTTTTCCAGTGGATTATATTTGATGCGACTTATTGCTAATACGTACATATGTTTTGTATTAGCTGGTATTCATTTGAAAAAGACACTCACAACTTTGTCCTACTACTCTTGCACCAGGAAAATGCCACTATTAATACCTTAGTTCTCAAATGTGCCTCTCCGGGTTCTGTTGTGGAGTTTTTCGCCAATTTCATGCTACTACATCCATAAGGTGATAAGCAAGGTCATTGTTTTCGGGTTTAAGACTATTGTTATTAATTTAGTCTATATTGAACATGCGGCTTTTATCACTGATGAATGTATGTTTGACATGCAATTCTCTCTCTTTCTTTGTTTTTGTGCCAATTCTCTCTTAGTTTATGATTTAGTTAAGGGGTATGATATGAAGAATATTTATATTAGATGCTTTATATATTAAGGTTCTTATAAAAAAAGACATAACATGAATTAAGAACGTTTCTCCTAAATGCCTATTTTTTTTTTCTTTCAAATCTAGAGGGAAGGTTTCATTTTCCAATTAATCTAGAATGATATCCTTATAAAAATCATTTATTTAGATGTCCAAATATTTTACAAACTATCCAAATCTTCTCAAAGAATTCCTAGCTCCTTACCGTATCCATATTAAATTTTATGACATGACATTGTCTAAACATCTATATACATTTTTTCTTTTGTATATAATATCATAGTCCTGTATAAGACCGTCTAATTGTAAGTTAAAATTAGGCAATTTTAAACTAGTTACATTTTGGTATACAATGGCCACTTTTGTTACAGTGTTGACTTCAAACTAATTCCGTTTTCTTAATTTGGATCATAGTATTATATGTAATTTTTGTGATTTTTTATGCCCAAAGTTATAGACAACTTAGCATATATGAATTACCAAATATTAACATGATTTGTTGTATACAAAACACCATTGATGCTAAATATGGAGACGCACATGATTTGATCGAATACAATTTTATTGAATCTCTTGATTCCTTTCTTATATTAAGGAGGATAGATGTGTTTTTTTAGCATGTATATCGACTTAGATTTTAAACCTGTCATGTAATTTAGTAATAAGGAGATAATGAGGCTTTTTATTTGTTGTTTATTCCATGTTGCCTAATTCGATCCTTCACACAATCTCCAATGTGTATCGTTAACTGATAGTAGGAATAAGATAGTATTATCTAATTTATATCATGATAATTATATCCAGTTGATTAAAGGCTTTATGTCGTATATATGTATACACTTAAATTTAATTTGTAAATTTGTTTAACTAAAACATGGAACTTCTACCATTTTCTTTAAAAATCTATAACAAAGTACTTCCACCTTTCCAAACTAATGTCGACTTACGTATACATGTTATATAAATGCAACTTGATATTACACCAATTTTATGGTCCATCTCTTATTACATATGTTCTTATTTTACGACATCATTCTCTTGAATAATCACATAATATTTTTTGTAGGGATGAAATGAGGTGGGGCCAGTGCAGAAATTAAAGCTAATACTCCATAATAATTTAGTTTACAAAAGTCTAACCAAAACCATAACTGTTCCACTTACTTCAAGGCAAGCCCGCTTTGCTACAATTGTGGGTTATATTTATAATGACAAACTATCAACCAATAATATCAAGCAAAGATAGGTGTCAAATCAATTTCCAAATATCTCATAAACTTGATTTCAAGTTTCCAAGAAAAAAATAAAATAATATAGTAGTCTCGATAACAACCAATGATTTATTAAGGGTAGTCATATTGAGTGTTTAAAAAAAAACTAGAAATTTCTTATAATTGTCATAACTTAATAAGCTTCCAAACTACATTTTACAAAATATAAACAATTTAGATAGTGAAATCTTACTCTATGAAAATTTCCATATCATCTTAGAGAAGAAATATGTTCAATGAGGCGAATAATGTAATTAAGTAAAATCCAAACATATATGCACCACTTATAAGTGGGTTTCATCTTGTTAATCAAATCTTCTATCTAAATAAATATATGAATAACTCATATTTAGGACGAGACGGGACTGTTTTATTTGGCCAAATTGATATCACTAGCTATATGTGATCTTGACATACATCATGCAAATTTTTAAAAGTGGGACATAAGTTAGAATCCGACACACAAATACACCATTTCAAACAAAGATCTTTCATAATATATTTGACCACCAAAATTTCCCATCATCACTTGGATAAGTGTTTGTATGTTCACTTATTACATGACTTATATGAGTACCTTCCTTCGACATCCCTCTTTGAATTACAAACTTAGGTCTTGTTCTCTTCAGATGAAACTCGCAAAATTGCACTGAACTGAATTGGAAGGAATTGGAGAAAACTGGAAGGAACTGGAGAATACTGGAAGGAACTGGAGACAATTTGAAGGAATTGGAGAGAACTGGAAGGAACTGAAAGTAAATTAATTGAGTTAAAATAATAGAAGAAATTAGTTGAAAGGAACTGGAAAAACGTGAAGAGAAATGGAAGAACTGGAGAGAGCTGGAAGCAATTAGAAAGAAATGAAAGAAATTAAAGAGAACCAGAAGTAATTGAAAGTCACTAAAATTCATGTGAATAGAACATGAACATATAGTACTTGTGGTTTTATACTAGTAGTTTACTATGTTTTCTTCTTATTTTTGTAAAAAAGTAATTTTTCAGTTTAGTTGTCATGATCATTTCAGAGTTTGTTACTTGTCGATCACTACTTTTGCATTTCATTTCTTATATGCTGTGGAGAGGTCCTCCTAGTATAATGGACCGAGATGATATTGCATCTGATGATGAGGACCATGGGGCACGTGTACATTAATGGATGGTATGATAGGACGGAGCTGCAGATCATATCACGAATGGGGGAATTGGGATAATGTAGGTCCGTACTAAATTTGTGATGACTAATGACCACCTGAAAGGAACACTTTGGTCACATTGTACAGCTGAAAGGGTGGTTCTGTTATTTCGTTGAAATTATGGTCTTTTTGTTAAGGTGACGCCCGAAGCCCCATACTAGCGAGATGCCAGATCGATCATCGTAATCAGAGATAGAAAGAGAGTAGATTCAGTCATTGAGACTGATGGTATGACTCGACTTGCATAGTTGCATCATGTTTGGTATAATTATTTTCAGTACAATTTCTATTCCACAAAATAACAACTATTTTCGTTTCAAGCAAATAATGATTTTTTAGAAAAGGTTACTAGAAAGATTATGTAACAGGATATTATTCTTTATCGTTTGAGAGAATGAGATATTATTTTTACAAGTACATTCACTGTAAAAAATTGTTTTATTACGCCACAAATATACCCAAATGAAAAGACATAAAAGCGTTTATATTTAAGCTAAAATTAAATCTATTAAAATATTTATCTTGCGACTAAAAGTGATTTTTGTATTGACCACCCTATCTCAATTGTAACTAGATTTTTAATATCTTAAACATAAACAAGCACCAAATGTATTTCACATTTTTGTGTGAGTATAAATTTTTTTAAAGGAAGTACACAAAGACACAAATAACGATCCCTAATATAGCAATTAGGAAGCGATAGTCACCCATTTGAAGATAACTCTTGATTCTCATGTATGATTATCTTCAGTAATATCGACCCTCTCACATTGTTCCTACTTTCTCTAAGTTTGGGTAAATCAAGTACAACACCGATACATGACAAATAAAGAAAAAGGAAGCTAAATACGGAGTATGCAATTTATATTCAGTGTAGGGAGGTTTCTATGTGCATATTCTTTGAAATTTTTAAGAGTTCGACAATCTTGTTTCTCCAAGGAACCGTAAGCAAATTCTTATATAAAGTATATTGTAAGAAAGAGAATACCTCTGATAAGGTCATGACTTAGTGATATATATTGAAACAATGTGAACGTTATGATGAATTCTCTCTTCTCTTTATAGATATTATTATACTACCTTTAATTTGTGACTTAGTTTGACCAATAGATAGTCAAAAATTCATATTTGGAGTTGGATATGCAATCTGCTTAGAACGGGCTTCGCAAGAAGCATGACACAACTTGAAATGTGTATACCAAGTCCAAATGTCGAACACGGCACATAAAACTAAGAACTACGCCGGGAAATATAATAAAAGATTGGGCCCACTTACTATTTTCGGCCTTCTCATGCACTAAGCAAGTCAATAAATAGGAGTACACATTAAACGTGAGCACTTTTCACGTAGAAAAGTTTTCAAAAAAAACTCCATTCTCTAATCTCTATTATCCCCTAGCCACTGCCACTCTCAATCGCTACACCATAAAGCATCTCCCAACAAGAAACAAAACCCGAAATTAAAATCACTGTTAATGTTAGTAGGGGTAACTATAGCCTGCATTCATATAATTTTTCGCCACAGGTTTGGTTTCGTTTAGTCAAGAAGTCAATTATCAGAAGAAGCGAGGACTGTATTGTTATTATGATTGTGTAACGAATAGAAGCAGCAGCTAGCCAAAAGGGATAATTGAGATGTATAGTGCAGGTAATTGTATGATGAAAATGAGATCAGAATAAAAAATGGTGATGGTGATTTCATACGCATTGGTTGTCTTGTTTTGTATTTGCTCTGTGCTACTCCTTGGTTCAACTTCGAGATTCTACCTTGCCTCTTCAGTTGGGACCTCACCTAATTTTGCAAGTAATCAAGGTTTGTGCTACTTTCCTTAATTTGATTCCAATCCCCACTGATTGCTTTCCTACATTAGCTCATGTGGTTTTTTTTTTTTATGTTCCTTATATATATGTTCTTATTCAATTCCCTTGTATGTTTCCTTATAAGTCCTGCAAATTATTTTTTTTGTTGCAAAAGAGGGGCAAAGTCCCAATAAGTCCTGCAAATAATAGGTACTTTCGGAAGCACGTGCTCCCACCCCAAATTTCTTGTTTCTTTTAGTGTTTTTGTTGTACCTTAGCTAAAAAGGTACAAGAAAAATGACAAATGGTACAAAAACTTATTAGAGTGGAAGCACATGCTCCCGGGAGCGTGCATGATATAATCTCTGATAAGTCTTGGCCCCTGAGTTATTTATCTATAATTATTTAGAACATGTGAGCGCATATAAGAATCGA
Source organism: Corrigiola litoralis (assembly GCA_901111285.1). NCBI lineage: Eukaryota > Viridiplantae > Streptophyta > Magnoliopsida > Caryophyllales > Caryophyllaceae > Corrigiola > Corrigiola litoralis. The sequence goes on along the minus strand of CAAKMY010051269.1, from coordinate 8,004 downwards.
ACCTATATGAAGTCTCATTTTTTTCATACGAAATGTGCACACAAAGTCGCTAAAATCGAACCCCTTGAGCGGTTGAGCTAGTTTTTTTCATTTCATGAGGTCTCATTAAGAAAACGTGTTGCTTATTATAGGATGTAGTTTAACTAAAGTAAGTTTTAATTAACTTTTTCACCAGCAAGGTGACGAAAGACGATGGATAATATGCACGATATATAGATGACCTTAAGATTTTTGTACTATGTAAGAGTATAACATACTCATTGGATTAACTCAATCACTTGATATTCAACCGAAAAATATTGATTAATCTTTTTGATGTGAACAAATTTATAACATCCATATCTGTTCATTTAATAAAATAACTTTTTTCATGGCTTTATTGATTACAATTACATTTTAGATAACTACATACTCCGTACTCGTAAAACATCCTCATGCATGCATACATTCATCCCATCATTCCATGCATATTATTCGGCGACCCTAAGGAATTTTTTCAGGCATGCAAATCCTCATGGATCACCAAGTACATGACTATGAAATTTGAAAGAAGTGATTGGTTTCTCCATAGCTGATTGTTTTCTGAATTCAGATCACAGCCGTCAACAACAAAAGTCAGTGATTCGTTGGGTCCCACAAGCCTCCACCTCACGGGTCAAATCACATATCAGCTGTGATCGCTCTCATTATCACTATGATCTCTGCTCAGTTAACGGCCCAGCTGTGTTGGATCCAACAACCTCAACTTTCTACGTCACTGGGCCCACCCAGCCCAAATATTTCATGGATGAAGTCAGGCCTTATCCACGAAAATGGGATAGTGTCACAATGTCCAAAATTAAGAAAGTAACCTTATTTTCCGGCCCACGACGCCCAATATGTGATATTCAGCACAATACCTCAGCAATTGTATTCAGTGCGGGAGGGTACACTGGAAATTTCTTCCATGATTTCAATGAAGGGTTTCTACCCCTCTTCATTACAGTTAGATCAATGTTTTTAACTGATCAAGATGTGGTCCTCGTGATTGCTAAATCACCTAATTGGTGGGTGAGCAAATATGCCGATATCCTAAGTGCATTTAGCAAACACCCAATTGTTAACCTTGATAATGCTACTTCCACACATTGTTTTAGGTCTGTTACTGTGGGCCTCATGTCGCATGGTTTCTTGACTATCAACCCAAATTTGATGTCTCGCCCAACAAATCTCTCCCATTTCCATGCTTTTCTAAACAAAGCCTACTCCCAAGCCCACCACTTTATACCTCAGCACAAAACCAGCAGGCCCAAATTGGTCTTGCTGAGCCGGACCGGTAATGTCGGTCGAGTGATCTTGAACCAGGCCCAGCTTAAGACTATGGCTGTAAAAATGGGCTTTATTGTGATCCTCTTTGAGCCTAAGCCCAACGTCCGATTGTCGGAAGCTTATGGGTTCATGAACGAGAGCCATGCTGTGATAGGAGTCCATGGTGCTGCAATGACCCATTTGTTGTTTATGCGGCCCGGTTCGGTATTCATTCAAGTGGTGCCCATTGGGACCGATGGCGTCGCGGAATTGTGCTATGGAAAGCCTGCTAAGGAGATGGGCTTGGACTATATGGAGTACAAAGTGGAAATTGAAGAGAGTAGCTTGATTGAAAAGTATAACACATATGACCCAATTCTGAATGACCCAATGTCCGTATCAAAAAAAGGGTGGGCACTCTTAAAGAAGGTATATTTGAAAGAGCAAGATGTTAGATTGGATTTGTTTAGATTTAGGAAGTACTTGAGGACGGCATATAAGAAGGCCGAAAGATTCATGTATAGGGTTGGATAGTGCACTGCCAATTGTCAAATGCATACTCCTGAGTCCTGACTCTAATCATGAATTTTCTTAGTAAAGCATTCTGGCTTTAGGGCCACCTTGAGGTAGTAAACAAAACATATACACACAGTAAGAAATTGATTCTTGCTAATTTAGTTGGCGTGGTAGGTCGAGCTCATTAAGAGCCCCTTATTCTCGGTTTCCTTGGAGGCACCTTGTTGATGTTGATGTTAATCCACTGCTTTTTGTCGGTGGATACCAAGTTAACACAACATTTTATAATGGAATGATAGTGAACAGCGAACACTATTTCAAAAAGTGATAGTGAACACATCATTTCTAGAGTTAAATCAATTTTTTTTTTGTCATGGTTTCGTGGGTAAATTAAAGTTTTGTATACCTTACTTCTCTCATACAACTAGTTTTGGGAGAGGAGACTCTCTACGTTTTTCATATAATATCTCTAATCTAAATAGGGTTTCAAGAGAGATTGATAATTTAGCTTACAAAAATTTGTCTACTTTTATGAAAAATAGACGGTTTTTCCAAAGGGTAATAACAGAATTTCAATGAAGAAACGGAGTAATAGAAAGTGTTTGTTTAGTTTGAAGTTACAATTTCTAGTAAGTATTTGTAAGCAACTTTTAATTGCTTGTAACATTTCAACTTGTTTAGAACGTAGCTGGTAAATCACTTTTTCTTCCACTTTAATGTTATTGCTCTAAAATTCAAAGTTAACAGCTATGGAATATCCATTTTCATGATTTCTGTTGATTGAAATTTTTTGTGTTTCTAGCTGGCAATGAAATGGATAGTTGGATACTAAGATAACAAGTTTAAAAGGATGCAAAAAAAAGTTGTCGTATGGAGGAACGTACGGAGTATAAAATAGTTGTAATGGTACTCAATATTTCATGTGATGTTTACGGTGAAGAACTGGAAAGAGTAATAAAGTAGATGGCAAATGTGACGTTTAAAGGAGGGGCGATCCCTAAGCATTGGTATTTGGCAAGAAAATCTTCTACATGGATGGATGGGGGCAAGAGAGGAGGACGACAGGACAAGTGGAAACTGATGCAAACGCAACTTCGCATAAATGTTAGAGCTCATCACATGGCATTCATTTACATTTGCATGTTATTTACACCTCCAGCCTCCTAATTCTGTTAGTAATTTACGAGTTGTTTCTCTGTCTTGTAGCTCTACCCAGCCTAGACACTTTCCAGAAATCGCGCCATCTATGCTGCACTACTAATGGAACATTAATTCACCAAATCTTTACCGTTTACTAACTATAGCATTTGCCTGACGGTTAGAGATTGTTCCTTCTAATGCATGATATGCATCATTATGCCTATGCGACCTTCTAATGATTTCTATGAAATATTTTTGTTCTCCTGACAAAAAAGAATAAACATGAGGTATTCAACTTACGAGTAAACGTTTCTAAAAACTTAATTTCCATGAAATTTTGTGCAAGTCAATGATCCATATGTTTATTATCAGAAGATATTGGTATCATGTGAAATATAAAGTGCCAATGTTATTAGGATAACAGTATTGTCAAACTCTTTTTTTTTTTCCGGCTAAGCGAGAAACGATGGTCACTACACGTAACCCAATCACAAAGACTTGGACGAGGTGACTTCGTAATGAGACGCTCTCAAAATAACATTTTTCGTTTCAAAAGTAACAATGTTTCGGAATCTTCATCAAGACTTTGGTAAAATAAAGATGTAACTTTTGATACGTCTCATGGTGAGGTAACCTCATACAAGACTCGCTATATTCCAGTTTTCTATCCCATTCTTACTATAAAGTGCTAAAACTTTATTTTAGACGATTTTCATCCATTATATAGAAGGAAACAGAAAAAGAAAAAAAATATATGACAGAAATAGACTCATTTAAGGTGGATCCATGATGTTGTTAAGAAAAAGAGTAACAGAAATGTGGCCTAATTAAAAAAAGAACTAAACTTGACGCACTTTCCATTCATTGTGATGGCTCAAAAGTTGCTTTGCTACCCTTGTCACACCTCTTCCTCTCTAGAGTCTCCCAGTTTTTCCATTTCATTTTCAGCGTGCCGGCAAAGAAACGCATTGACACTTGTCCATTATCACCCCCTCGTTACCATTTCCATTTTAAAGTGTCATCACTCATCACCATATTTTTTGCTTCATACTATACCTAAATATAGACTACTCTAGAGTCTAGTCTTCAAGTTATTATATCCATTGACTCCTTGTAACTCACGTAGGACTGTAGGAGTGCTTCTTTCCACCGACAAACAGACAGGAGTTAAGGATGAAGAAGAGGATCAGGGCAGAGAAATTATGCATTCGCATCATCTTTCTTTTGGCTCTTCAGTTTGGTTTGTTATTCATCATCAGAACTTCTACCACTCATCATCAAGGTAACTACAACAAATATATGCTCCCTAGTATTGCTATATGCTAAATTTTTGATGTTCGACGTTTTCTTTGTAAAAGATTTACACCTGACCTGATGTCATCACGGTAATTCCATAGTTAAACCCAATAAACGGGAACATTTTCATCGTAGTCTAAAGTCTAAACAAGGCTCTGTCATTTCCTCTGTTTTCATTTATATGATCACCTCCGAACTTTTTTTTTGTTTTTTTTTGTTTTTGGCCTCAGTTTTATGTCAAGTACACCACACTGGGTCTTATATTCGGCCCTAGAAGTTGATTTATTTGAGAACGACAACCTCAAATCAATTCACCGCAATTTTTTTTTTTTTTTTTTTGCAGTGAATTAGTTAATTTGATAACTTAAACAGTCGCTAGTGAAAATGTTATGACTGAGGTCCCTAACATCACATGTTGAGCCTTCTTAGATGAAATAACAATTTCTGTTATCACTCGGTAAACTTATCGCATGCATAATCTTAAATATACATGAGTTCTGAATGAGGGTTGATAAGTTGAGCTGTTGATATGGAGTTACAAGTGTACAACTAGGAGAACCACCATTGAGAGGGGTCAGTTACGTTTTTACTCATATCGGATTTCGAAAAGCATTAGTAATTCAGTACACATGGGAACGTTTGCATTCTTGACTAATGCCTAATTATTCATAGATGGAGTGCCATGTATAGTAGAATACTTCGTAAGTAATGAGGCCCAAGGGAGTTTGTTTAAGGTATAGTTTTGAGTAAGCAATGTTGTTGGCAAATTCTATCTTGTAGACTTGTACCAAGAATAACCATGTAGGATGTACTCATGGAGTTAAAAAGAATGTGTATATGATGCTCCATATACGTGAATATATGGGCCTATTTTCCGTAAGTTGTAGTAATCATACAGATTTTCGTGAGGGAATCCTTGATTGACTAGTCACTGCTGCATATTGGGCAAAAATTCATCATCCTTTTAAAGGAAACTCATCAAGACATTTGAAGTAAAAAGTTTGCACACATCAATTGCCGCAGGTGCAGGCGTTCAACTAGTAGGTATATAGATTGGACTCTGAACTATACACCCGGGTATTTGACTATCACGACTAACTACACGCATATTCCTTGTTTACTGTTAGTAACACTTCCTTCACCAAGTGCTTCTCATTGTAATGAACCGTTTCTCTTCTGAGATTGTATGCATTTTGTTGTTGTACGAAATTACTCCAGGTTTTTATGCTTCTTACTTATTCGCTTCTCTGTTCCTCTTCTAGGCCACAAAAGATGGGGACCGGCGAAGCTAATCACAGGCTCATTATCACCAGTCTCCTGGTCGTCGGTCCAGCGCTCTGAGGCTAGCTATGAGCAGAAAATAGCGATATCACAAACACAAATTCTACATTTACCCATCATCCAATCCGAACCTAGTGAACCCACCATCTTTTGTGACCGATCTCATCGGCTTTATGATTGGTGTCATCTGAAGAATCCAACCATATTAGAGCCAATAACAGCTACCTTCTTCATGAGATCGTCAACCCTTTCAGTGGAGCCACCTTCAGAAGAAAAACTGCGCCCTTACCCTCGCAAAAGGGACAACGATACTATGTCTAATATCCGAGAGATCACCCTGACTACAGAGTCACTCCGTTCTTCTTGTATGATTTACCATGACACATCAGCTCTAGTGTTCAGCATTGGTGGTTTTACAGGCAACTTCTTCCATGATTTCAATGATGGCTTTGTCCCACTCTTCATCACCATTAACACCCTTTTCCCAGATCAAGAAGTTACCCTTGTCATCACTGACTATAGTGAATGGTGGTATGGTAAATACGAGGCAATACTTCCTCAGTTTTCCAACCATCAAATCATCAACCTTGATAATCAAACAGTTACTCATTGCTTCACGTCCGTCGCAGTAGGCCTCATATCTCACGGACCTATGACGATAAACCCAGCTCTTATACCATTTCAGAAGAGTTTCCTTGATTTCCGTGCGTCATTGGAGGAAGGATATCGTGGATGTCTTGTGTGGCCACCACCAAAGATAAAGGGCAGACCAAGGCTTGTGTTGGTCAGCCGGACTGGACCTGTAGGACGAGTCATACTAAATCAGGATAGTGTTATTAAAGCTGCCCAAGAGGAGGGTTTCGATGTGGTGGTATTTGAGCCATCTGCCTACACTTATCTATGTGATGTATACAGGCTAATTAATGGCAGTCATGCTATGATGGGAGTCCATGGAGCAGCGCTGACGCACTCTGTCTTTCTTCGGCCTGGTTCAGCATTCATCCAAGTGGTGCCACTAGGTGGCGATTGGCTTGCCAGGACCTACTTTAGGAATCTGGCTAAGGGAATGAAGTTGGAGTACCTGGAGTACAAAATAGAGCCCGATGAGAGTACTTTGACTAAGAAATATGGGAAAGAGCACGTTTTGGTAAGAGACCCTGATTCTATTGCTAGTAAAAATTGGTCTGCATTGCATAACATTTACTTAAAAGGCCAAGATGTGAGGCTGGACATAGCCAGATTTAGGGGCTATTTGAAGAATGCTTACTCTAAGGCAAAGAAATTGATGGAGCAGCAAGGTCTGCACGTGAGACGCCGCACTAAAATCAAGAAATTCATTCGGCCGCCAGTCTTTAGTTATACTTATGGGGTGGGCTAACTTTCATACGTAAACGTCAATTTTGAGAAGGCATTCATGTATAGAGAGACTAACACTTTGATCGAAGCTTCATAGGCACGGAGGGGAGCATGTATGTACGTATAAGGTTAGGTTGTATTTTTTAACAATTTCTCCGAGTTGATACGCATTTTGTCATTTGTAGGGGCTGGAGTCCATTTTCTGCTGTTACTGGAATACTGGGTAATTCATGTTGATATATTTGTACATGTATAGTTAATTAGTGACATACTTACATCATATAATACATTAGATAAGTATATCAAATTGTGAAACAGTACGAAATACCATTCTGTAGCTCTACTTCCGGCTTATGCTGGAAGTAGAATGACGAGTGTTTTCTTGGATACACTGTACAATGTACAAGGCTATTGGAAAATCAACTGCAATGGCCTCCTAAGTGCTAACCCCCTTCATAATCGCAGCACCGCCACCAGGAGGTGGGACAATCCTTTTATTAGCTGAAACCATAGGAGCTTTGGGTTGTAATGTACTGTAAGAGCTTACTAGCCATAACAGAGATAGTCTTCTACCAGTCGTCAAAAACCAGGGAGAAGGATCTTAACTTTTAGAGTTTTGGGAGTGATTTGTTTAACGCTGGCTACCTATAGCGCCCATGCCATAGTTGAAAAGCTTCTAGTTCTTAGCTAGCTTCTTAGTCCTATCTCCCCTCTATATTATACAGTAATAGAAGATATGGAGTATAACAGAAGATATGGAGAATAATTGGAGAAGATATGAAGAATATATTACGAGATATGGATCGAGGATATTCCTAAACAATATTCTCTTGATACATCTCCTCATATATCCTCGATCCATATCTCGTAATATATTCTTCATATCTTCTATTATCCTCCATATCTTCTGTTATACTCCATATCTTCTATTACTCCCCCTCAGTCGAAACGGGAGTAAACGGACGTTTCGGCTGAATTGAAGATAGTACTAGGCCAAGGCGAGGACAGGAGCAAGAGCACAAAACACCACGACCACACAAAAAAAAAAAAACAAAAGGAAAATGCAAGAACGACCCATATGTGAGGCCATGGGCTCTCAAGTAATGTCCCTCATAAGCGAGGCCAAGG
>CAAKMY010051258.1:0-13736 GCA_901111285.1 Corrigiola litoralis | reverse complement strand
GGTTAATATTTGATCCCAATATCAATGGTTGAGATTTGATCTCTTATTATATGCGTCGACGTATATCATATACGTCGCGTATTAGAGTCGCTTTCTAAATAATAACTCAAAATATATAATTATGTGAAAGAATTTTTCTACACAAATTTGAATATTAGATATACATTTTTTAACAATTTTATTATTTAGTATTTTTTGAGTGAAGTGGCTTTCATTTAGAGCAGGTAAATGGATCGTGTTGGGTCGGATTCGTGTCATGTCAAATTTATATAGTTTATGAGTGAAGTGGCTTCCATACGTTACTTTTTAGGCAGTTTTAGAGCGAAATCAAAATATTGATTATAATTTCCAATTTTGATTTCATAGATGGGTCAATGTTCATGTATTCAAAAGGCAAAGTATTCAACTAGACCATATTTAGCTTTCTCTGAAAACGGTTGTTTATCATAAACGAGTTAGTCGTGTCGATTACATATAAGTTTCATGTCAGGTTGGTGTCAATCTGAGTTATCGATTTGATCGCAACCCTTAACCTAAACTCACTAACTTTGTGTCTGATTCGTGTCGTGTTTTTGAGTCGTGTCACTTTTTACCAGCTCTACTTCTATTTAAATCAACGAGATTTGTGTGGTGGTACTATGTAGTAAGGAGTTCGATCCTTTTCATATAGGAATGAAACATATTTAATTTCTTGTTCAATCGTTTAAGAGAGCAATTGTGGCGAAAGAGATTAATCATGATTCTTAATTGGTGGTGGAAACTAGGATTTACAAAAGGAGAAATTATCCAATGACAATAGTGTAAAACATAAAAGTTGAATACTAGAAATAGGAAACGTATGATATAAGCTCATTAACTTGGAAACCTACCTCTTATCTAGTTATCTCCATTAGAGCATCAGGCGAGGCGGTTGACTCAGGTTAGTTCATATTAGATTTGGGTCAACTCAGATCATGGCATACTTCAGTCGGTTTGAGTCGGGCTGGGCTCTGATGATTTTTATCGGGATACACCGAGTTGAGTTTCATGCGGTTCGGTTTGGGTCACCTTTGCTGGCTCTATCCCCCCATCTAGAAGTGGTAATGACTTGAGTCGGTTGGCGAGAAGTTCGATTTGAGCTCAGTCAAAGCTCAATCTAAGTTCGAGTTGAGTGAGCTAGCCTAGAGTCCACACACAAGATCTTGAGTCCAGTCGAAGAGCTCATAATCGAGCAACTCAAGCTTGAAAAAAAAAATATATAAAATACTATTAATATACTTGGGATTTTTTTCGGGATGTACGTTAATGATTATTTAATCTTTTTGTTTATTGTATCATAATTTTCACCAATTCAGTTATTTTGAATTAAAAATATATAACATTTTCAACGCCACATATAATAAAGATCAAAGAAAAAGAAGACAAATATTTATATACAAACTCGAGTTGAGCTTGTGTTGGCTCGAACTCTAGTTTAACTTCATAAACTTAAATCAAGCAAGGTCAACCTTGTATTGAGTAAGTGAACTAAATTGAATTGAACTAGTTACCGAAGTAAACTAAACCAATGAATTAAAATGAACTCAACTAAAATAATAAACTAATTAGAATTGAACTGATCTAAATAGTATCGACCCGGTTTGATTTGGGTTGAGATAATAATTTTCTCGAGTTATATCGGCTCGGGTTTCGGACGGTTCGGGTCGGTTTTGCGTGCTCTAGACCGTGATTTCTTTTGTGAAAGAGGAGCAAGTGTCCAAAAATGGTGGCCTGAAGGTGATATTGTTGAGAACAAGTTACACCGTTTGATTACCCATTTCCTTGCTGTTTTTTACCCCTGAATGAGGTAACTTATTTAACCAATTTATACTGATCATTATTCAATCTTTAACATTTGTATTATCTTTTTTTTTTTATTGCTTTAATTTTAGCTATTACTTAATTATGTGAGAATTGAGAACTTTCTGTTTTAATGACCATGATTGCCTCCATAATTTATTGTAATTTAAGCAAAAGTTGGTGAATGAAATACCCAGTTGGCCATTTGCAAGAAATTTGAGGGGTTGGTTTGATTTTTGGGATTCCCATATTCTTATTTGACAGGTTTTGTGGGTTTGATATGATGCCCAGTTGCCCACATTTTATTGTTTTAGTCTCACAAAGTCGTAGATGAGAGTCGAATCAGAATCCCACGATTCGTGAAGGTGAGAATGACACCACTGTGCCGAAGCTTGATTCTTACTCCGTAGTTGCCCACATTTCATTATTTTGGTCGTACAATGTCCCTGATGAGATTCGAACCATCGAATTGCGTAGTTTGTGAAGGTGAGAATGGCACCATTGTGGCAGACCCCGATTCTTAGTTTCCCTCATATTATTTTGGCCGTACAATGTCCCGGATAAGAATCGAACCCCACGATTCGTGAAGGTGAGAATGAAACCATGGTGCCAAATCACGATTCATAGTTGCCCAAATTTTATTATTTTTGGTCATATAACGCCCCGGATGAGAATCGAATACCATCGAACCCCACAGTTCGTGAATCTGAGAATGAAACCATTGTGCCAAATCTCGATTGTTAGTTGGCCATGTTTAATCATTTTGGTCCCACAATGTCCCAAATAAGATTCAAACTATCAAATGCCACAGTTGGCGAAGGTTAGAATGAAACCACTGTGCCAAATCTTGATTCTTAGTTGCCCGCATTTTATTATTTTGGTGCTGAATAATAAAAACTGCCGAGTCATATGATCATGTTCTTGTATGGTTCTGTAATTTTGATTGTTGAGGTGGTGGCTTGTTGTTAACAGATGTCAAGTTCAAGGAAGGGTTTTGCTTGCGATATCCGGCATCATGGGTTTTTTATGTTGAGCATCATAGGTATGCCGATGTAGAATCTGAGTTCCTTGTGGGTTTTAATGTTATATTACAATATTGTGTGTATTTTATCATAATAGACTATAGAGTGTAAGTTCAGTAGTGCGGACTCCCCTCATGCATTCAAGCTTTTGGTCGTTAGTATTCGAAAATGGGAACCTAATGGTTATTGTCAGAAGCTCAAATACTCAAATCTATGCCCTCTTGGTGTTTGATCACTTTTTTCTTATGTAATACATCTTGTTGGTTTCAATTAACTACTAGAGTCGCATTTGAATATCCCTTGATTTTTTTAAAAGTTCATTTAATAATCCATGTCTTCTTGTTGATATTTCAGTTGCACTCTCTTGGGTAGATGGGGTTGCCTCTATTCCTGTTCCAAGGTCCAATTGCTATGCGCTTGATAATTCCAGCCACATAGTTGATTTCGTATCCTTGTTTTAGTCTTACCGACTCCTTGAATATAGCAAGCTTATTCCATAAACTGTCTTGCTTTAAATTCTGGATGAGTTGATGCTACCAGCGTGAATCTGGCTGACTTGTTAGAATGCATATAAAGGCTCTCTTGTAGAACTTTTTATACTTTTGTGTTCGAACACTTCTATTTGTCGGGTCTATTTGTCTAGTCGATGCATTAAACTAATCAGGGTCCTTTTTTTTTAGGGGCAATTTACATAGGAAGTAGCAAAAGCCAACAGTTTGTTATTGCAAGGGGGGGGGGGGGGAAGATCTATCAAGGTGTTGCCTTGTTAGTTCTGACTAAGCTAGCTAAACCTACTTGCAGTATAGAGGTTGCTGACTATCTTTTCATGTTGCTTTGACTGAGTATATTTCTTTCAGCAAGTCGCCAAGTTTCTCCTCTCGCGACCCCCCAATCATTTCCTCCTTCCCTTTTCTTGTTATATTTTTATTTATTTTTTGTTTAAATTTCAATTCTAAATGTGGGCGATATACAAATACATTTCAGGCTCTGCTTGGGTGTTGGCCCCATGCTGCTCTCACGGTCCATTTTCTTGTGTATGGGACTACTATGGTTGTCAGTGGACCTTATTTTTGCTGGTTCTTTCTTCTTCCCCATAAATTATACAACAGTAGCTTGGATATAAGACCTTGATATCCTGACACTTAAAGACTTTTGTTGCCTACTTCCGAGAGGGGGCTCCTTTCTATAGCTTTCGTTCTCTGAAGATCTTTTCGACCTAGGAGCTTGCATGCCCTTTCCTTATGGTTTTGCCGTTTCTTATGCTGCTATTTATCACCTTGCTTCCTTTTTTTGTGTACTTTATTTGTTTGTGTTGTCAGTGTACTAGGCTCTTTCTTCATGATGTCTTTAGAGTTGCATTCAACTGTCTGAGAGGATGTAATCCTAGATTGAGAAGGCAATTAGAAGTTAGAACCCATGGTAACAAAAATGCACTTGGGCGATGGTATGATATGGACTGTATACTAAACTTTATTGACGCCCTTTAAACATTGGCAATGGTGGCTCATCTCTAATTGTTGTAATGGATGGAAATAGTCCTAAATGGATCCTGTCACCTTTATTGACAGTTGGATATACTAGCTGGTTTTCTATAAATTGTTGGCACTTAACTTTTTCTCAGACAAGCTGGATAGGACATCTCTTTGAGTATGAGGGCAAGGTAAATGTTTTATTTAATCAGTCCACAGCTTAAATCTAGGATATTATGAGCCTCTGCAAGATTCAGTGGTTAATGTTTTGTTTTTTTTGTTATTTGTCTTTGTGCAGGATTCAGACTTGGTTGTTAGATTTTGCAAAGATGTAGAGAGCAGATCACAAACGGTAATCTACTTATCTAATAGCTCTTTCTATTTCTTTCTTCTGTTGTTCCCCTGAACCTTTAGGTTTGGTTGTTTGGTGTTTGAGATCATTGTTCCTTAAAATTTTAGTTAAGGTATTGGAAATTGGTTCTCCTTAGAGCATTTGAAACCTTAAAGGACTTGTTTCACAAACAAAAGACAGAATAGACTCAATGGATTGGCCCAAACAAAATGGTCTCACAAAATGAGTTTAGGGGATGATAACAAATTTCACAATTAATACTATCGTAAGCAGTGATTAAGACAAATTTCTTCTGGACTTCTCTGTGTTCGATTACATTGCTGCATATGATGCTCTCTCCTGTTTTTCTTTTTTTTTTTTTGTAGGGATATGTTGATTTTGGTCGCTTTGATGCATTCAACCATTTCGTTGCCGGTTCGGGGCATGTTAATTTTATCCAAGTAAACACTGACTTCTTAATCCTTTTCTTACTATTTGATAAGGAATAGATATTATCAACTCATAATGCATAGTTAACAGTGGCCTGCTATTCGGTGGCATTTAGTTTGGTTTAGGCACACCAGATATCTTAGTATTTTGGTGTCAGTTGTTTGATTGAGTTTTCGTATTTTGTTTGTTCTTCATAAATTAGACGAACTCAGAATTCACCTTTTATCATTGAGGGTGCTCACTCCTTTCAGTCACCCTAAGCTCTTACTAATGGCAATGACCAAGAAAGATATAAAGAGAAGAAGTAGAAAGGAAGAGAATCATGGTAGCTCGCTAATTATATATTAGGATGGAATTCTGCAGTCTAGATGCTCTTCCTGACACCATTGCTGAATCATACAATGGGAGGAAAATTTGGGTGCCTAAGTGACAGAGTGAGGGGAGGGGTGGTGGGTGGGGTCTTGTATGTCCTAACGTGGTTCAGGGGTGAAGTTGCAGCTTCATAACTTGATATTTTTCTAAAGTGAGCCTGACTTGTTCTAGATCCAATGATCCCATGACTTGCTGGAGGGAGAATTTTGAGAGTCAGGATTGCTTCTTTGGTTTAAATTGCGAACAATATGCATTTGTAGTGATGGATAAGATAGTCACCCTCTTTACCACTTTGTTCATTTTGTTATATTCTTACAGGGGTTTGATAAAGGGGATCTCATAAATTGTGAGCAAAGTTACGACAAATTGGGGCGCACTGCTCAGGTGAGTCGTTTGGACAATTCGTTAGTGAGTGATTGCATTAAGAATGTGAAAGTTTAAATCACCAGCTAAGCCGGTATATAACTGGTTTCTTCCTTTATGTATTGTAATTGTTTGATTTGTTACCCATCTTTCTGGTTAGGTAAACATCATATGTGGGAATTGTTTGAGCAGACAATGTAAAGGTTATAACTGATCTACAGAACTCTATTATTTTCAATTGTCATTTTGCTTCTGACTTCGCATAGCTGACATCATTTTCTGCATCATCGCATCTCAGGTGAACTAGGATGCATATGCGATGTTACTTATGAATCGCCTTGCAGGTAATGCTGTATGAAGCTAATCTGAACTTTGTTAACATTTGTAACTTTCTAGTAATTTTTTGCTGATTATTATCCTAATCTTATCTTGCCCTAATGTATGCCTTACCTTCTGAATGAATTGGTGGAGCTAAAGAATTACAAATCTTTGGTTTCGTAATATAACGGACTAAATCAAGTTTGCTCATATGACCTTTCACGCTTTTTTTTTTTGTGAAGTAGCAATGGTTGATGCATTTTAGCTCAATGGTCAATTGTAATTCTTTTCAACAGACTTATGTCCACTGGTTGAAATGTAGGTATGTGTAAATTTTGTACTGTATAATGCAAACATAAATAAAACAGAATGACAAACTTTCTGCCTTTTACATATCTGGTGGTACTTGAGTGTCTACGCGTATGTGCTGATAGTATTGCCTCTTCTTTTCACCAATTCTATTTCTAGCCCTTCGTCACTTGTTACTCATTTCCTTTTTCTTTTTCTCTCCCTCTTGTTATTAGAGATACTCTATCTTATTATACAAAGAACGTTTTTTTTTTGGGGGGGGGGGGGGGGGAGGGTTGGAGGCGGACATAAATAATTTATTACACGGCTTTCATTCCGGCATGTTTCTTGAGCTTCTAAGTTCTTGCATTTCATATTGATAACTGTCTTATTGCTATACAGTTGTCTTATAATTTTTTTCACTTTTCAAGAAGACCTGCTTTGTTCCATAGGCCATCATTGCCCTTCATAGCTCATTTCATTCACCATATCATAATCTCCATTCTGCTATAAAATGGCATAACTTCTTATACAATGAGATGAATGAAAACAGATTGATCAGTTTGGTAGAGAGTTGAGATTCCTGACCAGTGTGGTCCACTTTGGTGTCCTATTGTGCACTTTGAACATTTTGATTGCTTCTATTCTATGAATCTGTTGATAGTTGCATTTCAGCTTTTCTGATTTTTTTTTTATTTGTTGCCGAAGGGTGCTGGTAGAACTCGCTATACTATGTGAGAAGACGGGCCCGCGGGTATTTGAAGGATTCACCGTTGGGTTTCATCCACGGTCATGGGAAATTGTGAGAATCATTTACTGCAAATTTTATATTTGAATGTGTATGTACTACCTGATATGATATATAGATTCTTTGGATGTTAGGTTTACAATGGCATGACTCAACTTGGTTTTGAGAAGTCTCACCAAGAATTCAGGTAAGGCCTCTATAAGGAATTAGATAGCAAAAACTTGGGAAATAACTTCAACTGTGGTGCTGTGGTCTCTTTTCTGACGAGTACTGCAATGTTGAGTTCTCTGGGACTTTATATACCGATCTATTCTTCTTGACACGACTGATATGTGATCTTGTCATCGTATAGTTTCAGTACCGAGCAGTCTCGTGTGACCCTTTATATGACTGCAATTTCGGATATCTCGAGTTTGGTGCAGAAACCTAGTGTAAAGGTAATTCCCGTCTTTCTTCTGTAGTCTGTACTAGTCAAGATTGACTTAACCCATTTTTCGTGCTGACACTAAGGTTACACAGTTATTCAAATATTCAAATGGTAAAAGAAAAAAAGTGTTTTTTTTTATTACATTTTGATCTGTAGCGCATTCAACCTCTGCATCAGGTGTTCCCAGAACAAGGCCTAGAGGTTCACTTATCAGGCTCTGCTGCTGGAGGAAGGCGGCCTACAACTTTGTCACCAACTGCTTTAACCGTAGATTGGACATGTATGTCTTATATTTATTTGTATTAGTTTTCTAAGTAATTCATCCTCTAACTTTTGAACTTACAGGTAAGGAGGCACAAGATACACCATATGAAGTTAACATCACAATTCCTGTAGAGAACTATGAGCCAATTCAGTTCACTCTCACCAAAGTGTGTGGTAAGATCATCTTTTAGTAGTGGTATTATAATGGCAAGGCAGTTCTCAGTTTCTTTCAAGTCTCCACTCTACTTTTTCTGAATTCGAAATGTTGCAGATTACAGGCAAGACAGTGGAACGGAGGCAAAAAAGGGATGGGCTATATTTGGAATCTTGTCCTGCATGTATGCAATTTACTGTTTCAATTATTTAAGACCTTTCTAGTTTGATAGCTATTGTCATCAGATCTGTCCGAGCTTATCAAATTTTATTCCTAGCAAGTGTGTGCAGCTACCAACCATAACCATACCTTGCTCTTTCCTCATCTCAACAGCTGAAAACTCAGACATTTAAAGGGCTATGCATCGATTATTTGCAGTACTAGCCGCTCAAAAATCAAAACACCTCTTCCTTCTAGGATCCATAGTTTATGAAGCTAGTGAGCTTTCTTACTTATGGTTGCCACAGCTGTTTTCTGTTTTGCTGCTCACTCAAAGTATATATGTTGGAGATAGATCTTAGTACCTCCAATGATTTTTTGGCTCAGGATTGAGGCATTACACACTCCTAGTCTCCTAGACTTCAACTTTGTTTTCTGGTGGCTATTTTACCTTACTTTCAAAACTTCCAAACTAGGTAATAGGAAAATAGAAAAGCAGGCCTAATGTCCATGCCAGTTTACCTTTCCAAGGGAATGGTTAGTATGTGGGTTCAAATAACTGCTCAAAAGTGACAAAATAAATTAAATTCAGAGCAGCATGCTATAAAAGAAAGCCAACTTTTTCTGGAAATCATGATATCTTGCAGTAAGAGAAAAAAAAGGCTAGTTAGTACTTGCAGCTGATCTTGAGGTTTCTATCTTGTTCAAAGTTGAACTTTGTTGCTTCCTTTAGTTTTATCTCTTGTTCCGGATAACTATCTGATGATATTGTTTTATGGTCATTCTTGAGCAGATTCTTTGTTTTATTCACTCTTTTCTGCTGTGGAGGGTTTATTTACAAATCACGTATGCGAAACCAGGTGAGATCTTCTCTTTGGCTGATTGTGTGGCCTATAAGATATGTTAGTCTTCAGCCTTTCATATGGCTTAAAGTCTACGTAATGCTCATGATGTAAGTATGTTGCAGCATGGTCTTGATGCATTGCCAGGCATGACCTATTTATCAGCACTTTTACAAACTGTAAGTTCAGAGAGTTTCTCATCCTATACTTTCGTGTTTGTGCAAGTATCGTTTGTTGTTTGTTTACGTTTACCAGTGAATTAGATAGGGGATAGTCCTTTTCTATTTCACCCTTTTAGGGAACTGGAAAAAGGGGGAAGGAAAGTAATTAGGGATGTTGTGGTTGCTGGCATCAAAATATTTATTTGGACACCCACAACTGCTGTTGGGTGGGAAGATCTGTTAGGTTGGATTGAGATGCTCGGAGATTTTATGGTTTTTGCCTGCTTCGTGTGTAACTGTGAAAACGTCTAGGGCTTGAAAACTTCCGGTTACGCAAGCTAGTTGTCATATCAAATTATTTGCTAATCTGAAGGAAGGATCGTTGTTGAAGGTGCATAGCTCTCATTTTTTGAAAGGATGGGATTATACTTATTTTGTACTCCCTCCGTCCTAACAGATTTGCTACATATCTATTTTAGGCAAAAAAGAACACGTTAAACACGCCCATGTGATCATAGGTCCCAATCCAGTTGCATATTTTTTTTTTCCTAGAAACTGTCCAGAAGCAAATGTATCAAATCTATTGGGATGAGAGTAGTCGGATGGAAGGAGTAAGACCCTGGGAACGGTGTTTAAGTATAGCTCTATCATAGAACAGTTAAACAAGGACGAGAGAAAGAGCTAACAACTGGGGACATATTTCTTTTTGCAAGATATGCGACATATTCCCATTTCTTAGGTAGGGATATTCTGTATATTCTATTAAATACTTATCATCTACCTTGAGAAAAGGTCCTACGTTTTGTTTCTTTTCCCCTTTTCTTTTCTTGTAAACTTTAACTCCCTGTCAATGGTGATGACAGGTAAGTGGAGGAGCGCATGAGTACCAAAGAGTAGAAGAGAGTAACAATCCCATCATTAGTCAAGCGCCTCGGGGCAATCAGCCTGCTGCTCAAGGAACTGCAAGACGGACCGAGGTCAAATATGGTTCAATTGGAATTTAGTTGGCTTCAGATCCCAAGCAAAGCCCCATACATGTGATTATGTGAACAATATGTCGATAATTAACAATACAATCCAGGTACCAGCAGCAAAACTTCCAAACAACCCNNNNCCCCCCCCCCCCCCCACACACAGGCCCACACCAGCCCAATAGAACAAGGGAAAGTAATGGAAAATCTAATTGCAGGTTCCGGTACTGCTGGCTAGTTCTACCTGAAGGTGGTATTTGACTGCCGACGTGCGAAGTTTAGGCTAACTATGTTCAGCTTACCTTAGGGAGGCCGCGATGATGGTCCTGTTGTCAGGATCATATTATAAAATATACATAGATGGAGCTTTTTATTGGTCATGCAGCATTTGTACAAGGATTCTGAGGGCAAAATTTTTTGTAGCTCATTCCTCCATACAATTGTATTCTACAACTGATGCTGCTCCCACTCCCCAAACCCAAAAGGATTTTTATTACGAAAGAGGTGGAACAGGTGCTTAGCTTATTCAGTTGGTGATCAAACTTGAGCCTTTTTTTTGTAAGGTATTCTCTGTTGCTTCCGTTCGAGAGTATGTATTGTTGTATTGAGAGGTAGATATAGCTGTGTAATTTTGAGATGCTGAGACATGTAGTTGGTTTGTGGAAACAAGTTAAAAGCTGTCACTTGTGATTGGAATCTCTATCTAATTTCTTAATCCCATAAGATTTCTCATATTCATTGAAGAAGTATGCTTAAGTTACACGACTTCTATCATTATTGACATGTCTAATTGTTCTCCGAACCTATATCCTACCCTTCGGCTCTCACTACTTCTATTCACAATCTGGGATCTATTAATGTAGGGATGGGGC
This sequence comes from Corrigiola litoralis, assembly GCA_901111285.1. NCBI lineage: Eukaryota > Viridiplantae > Streptophyta > Magnoliopsida > Caryophyllales > Caryophyllaceae > Corrigiola > Corrigiola litoralis. The sequence continues at coordinate 2,707 of CAAKMY010051258.1, read as the reverse complement.
CATAGTAGCAAAGCTCAAAAGGGGTATAACTGTTAATTAAATAGACATTCATTGAGGGAGTAAGTGGCAGAATCTACATTAGCACTTAAAAGGGATATAATAGCACTGCGTTTTGTATGAGACTGTTTAATTTTAAGTTAACATTATTCTATCTCCTGTTACTTTTTGTTTTCAATGATCGATTTTTTTACCATATTGATAATTGACTACTTTGACTTCATGATTGACATTTATAATTAGACCATCTCGAGAGATTTGGTGTTATAATAGGACACAAAAGGGATGAAAAAGAAAATGAAATTAAAATAACGACTGAGGTACTACTCTACAAATTTGTGCGTAATAACTTGAGTAGGATAGACATACATTCACAGAAAGGTTGTGTATGAGTGTATGACATGCTTAAATCTTAATTTCCAATGGTGAAATGTAGCACATCATTTTAGATGAGCCGTTTTTATCTTGGAAGTTATAGAATATGCCGTGTCGGGACACGGGACCGGAAGAGAAGAAAACCAGCTCAATAATACGAGAAAGCCACAAAGGTAAGACCCAAGAGGAGCAGGTATTATGAACCCCATTCCTTTACTTTCATCATTCATTGCTCGAAGTAGATTTAACCTAATATTCCCTTGTCTCCTTACTTTATATATGTATCACTCATTATAATTGGCTAATCATTTACCGACAATCAACCGATGTTCATTCTGCTCTTTCGATTTTCAACACGGAAATGTTCAATCATCCCCCATGCAACTGCTGCATCTTACAGTACAAAAAATCTCTGTACTCGGAAACAAGAACAATACTAGTGCATAAGTTGCTACCAAATTCAGTTGAAATAGTTACCATCGTGTTTTGTCTACACTCACTCTGAAATGGACCTCACCATGGCTGACTATGAATAAGATAAGTTAATATATGCCATATTTGTAGATATCAGTCTTTTCACCTCAACAACACCATTATTAGAGTACTTTCAAAGAGGCACCCGTATAAGCCGGAAGAGGAGTTGAGTGTATGCAGCCTAATTATCCAATGACTCTTAAGCTGGGATATGCCAACAATCTACGAGTATATTATAATAAAAGTGTGGTGCTAGAAAAGCTACACCCGTCTTGATGCAACTATGCAACTAGTGAAAATCAGAAAAATGTTGAACTCCATGTTTAACCGAAACGTGGCACAAGCTGAAAGTCGAAACAAAATCGATCTGACAACTCAAGTTGACTAGAAACCGATTTCATCAAAAACATGATCTTATCCAACCTCGATTCAAATTGATTGAGCCATAAGTCATTTTCAACAAAAAAAGTGATTTAAACTAATGCTTATGTGTATGGAATTAATTACTATTTAGATAGATATTAAATATTGAATAAAATGTCATTGATTTAACACAATAGTGTATATTAATTCAATCCAAACATGGTACAAATTTGACTTATAGTAACCCGATTATCAAACTGATCCAAACAAAATCCGACTCAACTTCAAATATTATCATGACTCGAACACAAATTAACATGTACATGACCCCGTAACCAATTCAGCAACTTGAGTACCATCTCTATGTACAACTTATAGTATTTTTCAACATAATGTCTTCTCCATCTTTTTATTTACCATATGAAATTTCCTGAAAGTGTGGTTGCAATGCATCCTCATGGACATGTGGCAGTGATGATGATGATTGAAGACTATTGTGATTATCTTTGTTTCGCACTTGGTAGTTTTATCGATGAAGTGACACATGGACATTAAACCAACGTTTTAGTAGTGACTTGCTTTGTAATCCAAATTCAAGTCGTGTAGTACTACAAAGACGACAAAACTCTCTACATACCCTTGAATTAATCAAGATCAACTCCCTGTCAGTTGATCCAAGTACTCATGGGTATTTTCATATAAAGTTAATAGACACAAAACTAATTGATTTAGTTATCATATGTAAGATATGACTTGCGAAATACAAATATTAATTCAGCCAAACGTATCAGTCCAATTTACGCATAGCACTGAATACGATCAAAGCATCATTGTTGCACTGTTCTCACATGGTGTATATCCCATACATGTATACTGTTTTTTTTTTTCTTCATATACGGCGTTAAGCTGAGGTTAATATAGTAAGACATCTTATTTTTCATATTTAACTAGAACAAGTAATTTCGTGCTTGAACCAACTTCAAATTGATGTGCCTGACCTCTTCTTTTGCTTGTGAGCTGTAACATCTCATCTTTTATCTCTCTGGGGTAATTGATTAAGTCTCATGGTGAGTAAACCTTTAATTACACAAAACGCAGGGGCTCCAAGTCTCTAATTAGCTGAATTGTCTTTAATCTGTATGCAGTGCGTTTGTTTTAACAATAAAAGTTTTCCAAAAATCTTCAATAAGCTAGGGTGATCATTTTCTTGCATGATCTATGGTACGTAGAAATCTTGATTATTTTTTATGGTCACATACAACTTAGAATCCCGTCAAACAGTTATAAATTCAAGATACCACAAGAGTGGAAAGTCATATTATTTTATATACTTAGTTTTATGCCTTTATCCAAGACCTGGTTTATACTTTGCATAACACTTCACCTTGCTCAGCCAATAGCAGAGCAGTAACCTCAGGAATTAGGAAGAACTAGATAGCAACCCGTGCTACGCACGGTCAGGTAATATATATATAGTATAATATTTTTATATTAATTT
>CAAKMY010051244.1:0-11400 GCA_901111285.1 Corrigiola litoralis | reverse complement strand
GCAGAATAGAATATTTGCGAAGTTTTACAACAAATGAGCATTTTATTTGCCCCCGGTGTAGCTCACAATATGGGTAGTCAAAACTGACAAAAACAGTATGAAGTTTAAACTGGAACGGAGGAAGTATATTGCTCATATACTCCGTAATTGTTACTTATTCAAATTAAATGTTCTCTAGATTAAAGCTGTCCGAACTCCTTTGCAACTCTTACTGCAGTTAAGAACTTGTTTACGATAAGACTGATATGTGATAATAGGGGTCATAGGGAGATCAGGAGAAGAGAATGGTGTGTAATGAGAACAGAGCCAATCAGCCAATGCATTCATGAAACCACGGTTGCTTTAGACGTCAAATGTAGGAATGGGCCGAGACTCCGAGGCTTAGCAGATTAGAGTACCAACGCTCGCGTAACGCTAGAAAATTTCTAAGTGATTACTTGACGTAGAGAAAACTTTCAAGAGAACCCATAATTAAATTATGTAAGTTTTTTCTTTCTGCTCCGAAGACTATTGAAACTTTGAATGGAGTTGTTGTCCTAGTAAAACTTGCCTAAATGAACCTTCGATTATATATTTACTAGTATGGGTGCCCAGCGTTGCCCGGGTTGTGTAGTAGGATTCTATGTTTGAATGAGTTGAATCATCAAAATTGTTAAGTTCAAAAGCTTTATATGTAAAGGCCTCCCTCATATGTGGGTGGGCTTGTGTAGACCCTTGTAAAAATATAAGAATACTGTTTAAATATAAATTTTCCTTTTAATGTGCTAAATTGATAATGGTTTTAGTTTGATTTTTTTGTCCGTAGACAGCGTATAAAGTCGTGGATATGTATTGAACTCGACATTTCACGCTATAAATGAGAGAAGGACACTGATCTAGCTAAATCATTGGCTTAGTGGTAGTGTTGAGATGATGTAAATATATTAGTATACAAGTCGAATCCTCTTTCCTATTGCCATTATAAAAATCCTTGTGAGTTATGAAATAATCACTCATATAATTAAAAATAGAAAATAGAAAATATTGTTATAAACCTATGACTCCATAATCAGTCAACCAACAAATCTCGTAGACATGATTAGAATAATATATATGCATGAGAGTGATGCTCAATTTAATTACTATCCGATGACATTATTTTATATTCGGATCGAATTATCGAAGAAATAGCATTTACCGAGTTTTAAGTACTTTTCTACAAAATAGCAAAGTCAGGTTGATGTAGACATATAACGCAATGGGGTTGTACCTCAATCAGCTAGTTAAATCTCTGCTTTTCCTCTTTTGGATTAGGTTGAATTAAACCACCTTAGTTACCAACTCGTAGGGTAGACTGAATTAAGTGAAATAGATGTCAAATATATTTGGCACACAGCCATTTTCAAGGTTGGTGCGAATGCCTCTAATCTAACCAAAAAATACTTAACCCTTTGATTTTTCGGACCATTCCTCAACCCCACTCATGTGCCAAGAAGAAAAGGAAGAAGAAGAAGAAATAAAAAAGGAAACGAAGCAACTTGTACTAGTACTCAAACAAAGTAATACAGATTGGTTACTTATAATATGACGCAAAGTATAAAATACCTCATTTTATATATATAGAACCAATGTACACAGTCAGCCTTAACGAACTTAATTACAAAACGAAAACATCGGCTAAAAGTCCAACAATGAAGCTCACCTAAGTCTATAAAAATTCTACATTTCCCGTTTCTACCACCAATATAAGCAGCATTGCATGCAAGTTTTGAACATAAAGATGAACTACTCCACCTTTCAGAAATCCTAAGATACACATATTCCAAATATCCTACTTTATTTTTTCTATTTTGTTCCTGTTTACTTAAACAGTCTTGCTCTTTATGTAATAAGCCATATCGTATATGACATGTTATATCATCAAAAAGCCTGAACAAATACAAACCAAGCAACAAGGTAGAATTTGCAGTACAAGCTTGGCTTCCCATCAAGGTTTTGTAAACATGCATTGTACTTCATTTTATCATCTACTCATATCATATATTTATTATATCATATATTTAAACTTTACATGCAGGTGGGAATTTGAGAAGGCAGGAAGATGAAAGTGGGTGGACACAGAGAGAAACTTCTGGGCTTAGCATTCCTCCACACATTGTTGGCTGTTGAGCTAGCCTTGCTTCCTCATTGTTCAGCCAGAACCCAGTTAAGTTCTTCTACCACTTAACTTGATGGAATTTGTCGCACAGTGGTGAAAATTAATTATGATCACTCTATGGAATTGATTTATCAGTCATATCGAATATATAAGTCCCTTAAAAATGTGTGTCTTTTAGGTAAATATTTCCATTTTTCTGATAAATGTTAGTGAGTTATATATGCAAAGTTCATGGGAGAGGAGAATGAGACAGAGAATGAGGAAAGTAAAGTTGAGGTTCATATTGGATATTGTTATGATGACGGAGTGACAATCATGCTATCCAGAATACAAAAGTTTCACGTCCTAAAAGTACAACTGTACAAAAAATGGCATTGTACAAAACTACAAATTCCTTCTTCTATAACTTTGTGAATACACAAAAACAACATATATTATAACCAAAACGGACCAAAGACAACATTTTTGTAAGAGGTTTTTTTAATTCTATATATAGATATATTGGAGCAGTTAATGTTGCCGGGGAGAGGGAGAATTAGTTTTTGGATAATCTAGTGTTTCTAGTTTATGAAAATGAACATTCTTTGTCAGAAATATCGAGTACCAGGTATCTACTTTTCCGTAAAAGTAAAAGCATGGCTAAGTGCTTTATTTTACCTACTATGGTATTTGAATTTCTGGAAGCAGAATGGCAAAAACGAAATTTCAAACAATGATGAACTTACTACCATATTGGAGTAAAAGTTTCTGAAGTGTTGTAAATCATACACCAATACAGATACAATACTGTGTCTATGTGGAAGTTACATGGTAAAATTTTGAGAGAATGAACAGAGAACCGTTACCAGTAGTTTGGTTTTTTGATCTTCTCCCTGAACTCATCCTTGTAGGCTGGCAACACTTCCGTTACTTTCATTAGTTGTGTAGTCACATTCTTTAAACTTTCCGGTAGATAAGAGTAATTGCAGGCCAGAAACAGCTGATGATTGCTTTCACAGTATTAATCTCCACTGCTAATTATAGAAGTAGAAATTGACTTATTGATTACCACTGTAATTTATAGCGTAATTACAAATTACACATTAATAGAGTCATTGTTAGGTCTTCTGTCTCCTTCTATTTTCTTTTTCAACAAAGCGATATTAGCTATATATAGTTTTCTAATCCTAGGCTCTCTTATATAATGACATACTAATCAGGTTGTTAGATGCTCAATCAGTCTTAAGCAATTTGAACATTAAGTCACATATTCGAATGGCCCCTCCCACAACTATAATCACTGTACGGTCTTCTATGGTTCATAAAATTCTACTGTGCGTTCTTTTCACGTTATACTTTGAGTAGGGAATATCGACATACTGTAAGTCATAATAGGTCCGGCATAGTTTGCACTTACAAATTTGGACTTCCTAAGCAGTTCAACAACCAATATGCGAGAAGAAATTTTTGGTTAGCTTGCACTGTTATGTTACGGCCAAAATCAATTTTTTGGCCTTTGATGTGGGTCACACGATGTTGGAAACTCAGGGTAGATAGTAGCTATTGCTGGGAATAGGCTCATAAGAATGTAAAAATAGCTCTATCTATGTTGATTTGTTTATTCAAAAGGCATATGAGACCAACTAGTTAAGAATTTTTGTCATTTTGTCATGGAGCTCCTTTTGACATAATTGTGGGCTATGGACTGGCGCACAGTGACATTGGCCATGCTTTTTACCGAAAGAGGCTTGTTTAGAGAATTGTTTTGTGCTTTCAGTTGAAGCCATCCACTAACTGTAAAGCCGGTGGCTTTGTATTCAACACCAAGTTAAATACATTCGACAACTCGTATACGTATTCCTCTTACCTACAAATCTATTTAAGTTATATTTTTCGCTTTGGTTATACTATTATTTTCATTTTACGCCGTTTTAAGTCGTTGTAGGATGCATGTCAGAGCATTCTTGTGTGACTATTTCTTACTCGAGTGTAAGAGAAAAAAATGTAGTGTATTATATTTTTATGACGGGCATCAGAGGTTGTATGTAATATGTGATTTATCATGTCTCGCAATTAGAGAGTGTCAATCATATTCGAAACCACGAGAGATAGCCCAAGAAAGCACTTACTTACGCTCCTAACCATGTGGGCAACCTTGTTCTTAGAAAAACTGATCTTAACTTATACACTTTAGATCCACATGTGAAGTGCACGTTAATACTCTATACATAACCAAGATACAAGTCAATGAGGTCTTGATTTAGTAGTAAAGATTGAACTGCTGAAAAAGAAACGTTACATACTAGAATCCTTCCGTTTGTGATCGTTGTACTGCCCTCGAAGTCTTTGGCAAATGTGGAAGTAAAAAAGGCAACAAACAAAAGACTTGAAGAAAACAGGGTTTAAGTCCAAACAAGTCGAAAATCAAAGACGTGAATCATTAGTTGCTTTGAAAAACCCTTCATACCTTTGTCAAAGGACTGACTACTTTGATATTTGTCATAAAAATCAATGTTCAATTTCTGCAGTTCTTTTAGTTTCTGGTACTCTACTGTATGTCCAGTTGAACACTTGGTCTTTCATGGATTGACTACTTAACCAATGAATTTCTCGGACTATAGTGCTTTGACAAAATGTAACATGGACTTTCAGCATTTTGACTTTTGGGTTGAAATTGCAGAGGAAGGCCCGTAAATGAAGGCAGCAAAAGTCCTCCTGGTGTCACCTTAGACGTAACAGACAAAGAAGTATGTTTTCCTCTGTTCTTGGATTTGTTTAGAAATTAGAACTCAAAATTTACGTAAGATACTGTGTAGTTTCTAACCTGAAAAATGTGCTAGTGTGATCGTAAGTTTGTGAAGACATAGGCATACTGTTTAACTATCTAAAGTTTCTTAGCTGACATACCCCAGCTACAGATGCTAAACACTTGTTCTTCTACACATTGTTGATGATGCAGCTTGATTTGCATGGCCAATTAATGCTTTAGGGGTCAAAACCGGAGTAATCAAGATGAACTACTATTTCTTGTACTAACTTAAAACACAGTCCTAACTTTCTGGAGACGGGAAATTCCACCATGGGATATTAGTGTCGGTATGACAAACTGTACCTAGCGAGGGACTACCGGACTAACATAGTACACCTATTCCCGAATCCATTTTCACATAGTGCATAACAGCATAAGTGCATTCTTTACAAAGTTACAAATAGTTGATTGTAATTTAGACCGTTAGACGTTAGTACAATTTCGACATGCATAGAGCTTTTTGATATCCAACGGTTAAAGCTTCTCAATCAATGTTTTTCTGTGTTTCAGGTAGTGATAGACAACGGCATTGTCCAAATCACGATTGCGAATCCAGAGGGTTATCTCACTGGGGTTTGCTTTGGTGGAGTGCGCAATTTACTTGAAACTCGTAACAAGGGCCCAAATAGAGGGTAATCAAATAATCACACTTGTTTTTATCCTCCTTAGCAGTTACAATTGGTCCATTTACTTGCAATCTGCGCAGTCTCTTTTTTTCACTGCCGAAAATGCTAGGACCACTAAAGTAAAACATGTAGTTTGTTAAATCTCACAAGTTTTATAAACATGGTCTTTAATGTTTGATGATTTTATTATCTAGGTACTGGGATGTGGTTTGGGGTACATCAGGTTACGATGGAACTGACTGGTATGTTGTATGCCATTTTATGTCTCTTTACTCTATGTAGGTAAACAATAAAACGTCTTATGCGTGACACCATAAGTGCAGGATACTGGGATCGAAACTTAATGTCATAGTAAACAATGAGGATCAAGTAGAGGTTTCATTTACTAATAAATGGGATTCAACCACTTGGAACACATCAGATAACTGGAGACTTCCTGTAAATGTCGATAGAAGGTACAGCTGCATCTCCGAAATAAACTCCCGTCTTAAGTTTAAATATTGTCTTGAATTTCAATAAAGCCTTTAATGAAAATTTACATGACAAAACATATCATACAGGTATATAGTGCTTCGCGGGTCCTCAGGGTTCTACGCATACGTAATGTTGGAGCGTGAGGAAGGATTTCCTGCAGCAAATATCTACCAAATAAGGACTGTTTATAAGCTTGATCAAGAGCAGTATGAGTTTACTTCACAAATTTCATATAAATGTTCGTTTAGTTGACTGTTTTACTGATGTACCTAATCATTGTTTCTGAAAAATGTTGGTCAGGTTTCATTACATGGCTATTTCAGATGACAGGCAAAGGATCATGCCTATGCCACAGGATAGGGACTCTGGTCTGACTCTTGCCTATAAAGAAGCTGTTCTTTTAACTAATCCAACTAATTCAGATCTTAGAGGAGAGGTAATTTACACAAGAGTTCCCCTTTAGTATGTCGTATATAGCAAAACTGCCAATCCTCTGTATGTAGGTACTTTAGTGACATTCAATATGAATACTGTTTGTGTCATGATCCGACAGGTAGATGACAAGTACCAGTATTCGTGTGAGGATAAAGACAATAAGGTTCATGGGTGGATATCATTTGATCCACAGATTGGATTCTGGATTATAACACCCAGCAATGAGTTCCGTTCTGCTGGACCTGTCAAGCAAGATCTCACGTCCCATGTTGGCCCAACTGCATTAGCTGTGAGTAATTTATTGATCAGTGACCTGAAAAATATTAATTTCATGCATGTCTATGCAATATCAATATAAAGAGGCAATTTGATGCCTTTGATATGTATATTGGAAACGAATTGTTGGATTGGCACCAAACTAGAGTTACATCTTTCGTTATCTTAATTCTGTTGAACAGATGTTCCACAGTGCCCACTATGCTGGCTTTGATGTGACCATGAATTTCCAAGAAGGAGAACCATGGAGGAAAGTATTTGGCCCGTATTATATTTACCTGAATTCAGTTTCTAAGGACGAAGATTTCCACACACTCTGGGACGATGCAAAGCACCAGGTACGTATATGTTATTACATGACTCTCCATCTAGAAAATTTGTTATATACTAGGGTCCTGCCCTTACAACTGAGCATTGAAGCAGATGGCGCAAGAAGTTAGAAGCTGGCCATATGAATTCCCATCATTGGAAGACTTCCCTAAGTCCGTACAGCGTGGATTTGCATTTGGCCGACTACTAGTGCGTGACAGGTACATTTTACGGCAGCTATGGTCCACATTAGGACGCATAAAGCTTTCTCCATCTCTTTGTCATGGCTCAATAAATCCTTCCTACAGGTACAGGAGGAGGTCAATCATGTCAGCAAGTTATGCTTGGATCGGACTGGCTGCACCAGGTGAAGCTGGATCCTGGCAAAACGAAACAAAGGTGAGCAGTGAGGGACAAAAAGGAACAATGGCATATCAGATCTGTTGCGGCTGATGTTTAAACATGCAGTACAATAGTTGATTAGGCCACTTTTGTTGTTGTCAGGGTTATCAATTTTGGACTCAAGCAGACCATAATGGACGTTTCTTGATCAAAGGAATCCGTGAAGGTGTTTATAACTTGTATGCCTGGGTTCCTGGTTTTATTGGTGATTATGCATATGCAGAAAATATCTCAGTTATTCCAGGTTTAAAATTTGTTTGCCATTGATTTCGCATCCAATTTTCTTCTAGAACTAACAAAATGTATCTTTTTCTGAATTCTGACTGCTAATTGACACTCTCATATCAATGCTAGGATCTGCGATCAAATTGGATAATCTTGTATTCGAGCCTCTAAGAAATGGACCTACATTGTGGCAAATTGGTTTTCCGGACCGAACTGCACTAGAGTTCTATGTACCTGAACCAAGTAGCTTATTTGTAAACAAACTTTACACTGATAGTGATCTTAACAAGTAAGCTCTTTGATACTTATCCTTGTTAATTTTCTTAATCTCTCAAGCTCTCACACCCTAATTTTGCTAATCGATAGGTTTAGGCAATATGGCCTATGGGAACGATATGCAGAATTATATCCTGACAACGATCTTGTATACACAGTTGGTGTTTCTGATTATCACAGAGACTGGTTTTTCGCCCAAGTTACTAGGTCAGTCATGTGTCAATTTTCATATGGCAGTTCTTAGTAGAATACTAGATCAGAATCAATACCTATCTATACACTCCAATTTCATAATTGCTTTGCAATTGCAGAAAGGGAGAGAACAACACATATAGAGCAACTACATGGCAGATAGTCTTTGAAGTCAATTACGTGATTCCGTCCACAAACTATACTTTGCGAATTGCCTTGGCCTCCGCTTCTAGGGCCGAATTGCAAGTAAGTACCAACTCTCTCTCTGCTTTTCTTTTTCATGTATCGTAAAACTATTCCTATATCTAATCTGAATGCTTGTTTGTAATATTTCTACGCGTTTCATAGGTTCGATTTAATGATCCGGAGTTGAGCATACCCCACTTTACTACGATGTTAATAGGTTCAGACAATGCAGTTGCACGGCATGGTATCCATGGGTTGTACAGTTTGTTTAGTGTTGATGTTCCTAGTGAGTGGCTTCGTGTCGGAAGCAACACAATATATCTGTATCAGTCAAGACACGAAACTCCTTGGAATGAGATCATGTATGATTATATACGTCTGGAAGGTCCCATTCGAACAAGTTGATTATACATGATTCTCCTTCATATTGTATGATTAGAGTCATAAGATTAGAAAAGAGTCATGGAAGTGTATGATTCACCATTTTACTTCTCGTAAATATAAAACACTTCCACGTGTATTTTTTTTTTTAAATATAGTGTAGCAGAGATATATCAGGTATGTAGAGGGCTTCTTCAGAGTTGAGAAATTAGTTTAAATGAATTATACTTGGATATACTTCGTATAATACGTTTTTTGCAGACAGCCGCCGATCGCTTGTGCACTATAAATGTCTATGTAACTTTCCCAATGGCCAATGGGCTTTCACGCCAATTGACTAGCACGAACACTAAAAATTGGCAGGTGATAAAGGTTTATTGGATGGTTATCGATCTAATAGCCAGCTTCATACATGAATTTCGGCACTTGGAAATTGAGGGCGTTAGAAAAATGAAGTTGAGAGGGTGGATACCAAATTAGTTTCCACCCAATGCACATATATGATTTTTCTCCAAATGCGCATATATTCAGAAAATTGAGAGTCGACACTTGCTCATGGCAAGCCTTGACTGCCAGCGAGTCCAAATTGAAGTGTACCCGAGAATCTAGCTATACATTTTTTTTTGTCAGTACATACTGTACTGTTTTTTTTTTTTGGCTTGTTTTGCTATCCTACTTTTTAATGGTTCGTATTGTTATGACGAGAGCCGCAAATCACTCTAAATTGAGTCAAACACTCTTTAAGCCTTGAAATAGAGACCTTGGTTTAGCTAGAACAGCCTTTTCTTCAGTTAACCCAAATATCATGGGTATGAATTTGCTGAACCTAAATGATTAGATTATATATGTATGTTTTATCTATTTGGTTCTGACAATGATTAAGAAACATCTGTACAGTAATCACGGAAGTGAAGTCAACATACTAAGCTAAAAATGGACAGTTCTGTACTTTTAAAAAGGATTAGTTTAATGATGATGGATTTTGGGAAGTGGGGGCGGTGAGGCAAAGGGAAAAATGCTGTTTCATCATCCACCCAAAAGAACAGGTGGTTTAACCTGCTCCGCTGGTTTTTAATGGGTTTCACATGTCGATTATCAAAGCATAATGGGCCAAACCACATAAGAAAACTATTTTTAAGCGTACTAGGAACATAACTGTTAGTTGGACATTCAATTATCAATTTAGGTCTTTGGATAAATTGATAATGATTTGTATTAGCATTGGAGCAATGAGTTTGAAATATCGACGTATCACATGATGAGAAAGTCATGAAACCTGAAGTTAATCGTCTATTATCCTTTTCCTTTACTTTTTTCTTAGCATGTCTAGTCTTACACTCTTACCTGATACTAGAATTCATTCCAAGCAATTTGTGGACTTTCATATTTAGAGCTCCCAGCCTACATGCGCAATATTGCAGTGTGAATATGTTTCAAATAGTACAAGGGATACACGTACGAGTGGTCAGACCTTCTTTAGTACTCTCCACACACACACACACACACAAAGAAAAAAACTATACTAAGGTATATAAAATATATCTGTGTTTTTTTTTTTTTCATTTCAAATAAGAACAAGCCCTTAATTCCAAAAGAGAACCTAGGAAGCCCATTTACAAAAAATTAAATAGTGAACTGATATAAAGATCAACAAGATCAGAATTAATAGAATTCACAAAAATAGTCATATTATAACATAGAAGTAAACCTATTTACAAATCGAGTTAAAAGAAAAAGGGTAATCACTTTTAAAACAATAAACAGGTTTACACTGTCTAATTTTAACTCGTTTGATACAAGACTTTCTAATATAAAATACATGCACAACATAGAAACTTTAAGAGGACCTTGGTCTCTAAGCACGGTTGAAGACCCACAACTAATGTTAATGGGTCACTGATAAATTATGGAGGTTTGGTGCCATTGTAAAGAGTCTATTCGGTTAGGAAACAATGGATTACACTATTACACAATGACTTATATAGTCATATAGAGCCTGCTCGAGCCTTACATCTTGCAACACATGCTATGCACCAAAAAAAAAAACATCTTGCAACACATGCTCCTTTAATTGGTCATCCCGTAAAAAAGGTGGGCCGAACACACGTTAGTGCCTGAACTGTAGCTTTACCAATAAAAATGACGCACTCCGTGACATATACCTTGATCAAATTAAGCAAAAGTACAGCCAAATTAAATTCAGTGGTTTACAAATTTCGAGGAACTTTACACGTATAATGGAAACGGAGTACTTCATAAAAACTTCTGTATTTTTTGTTGTTGTTACGAGTAAGAGGCTTATAACAAACAATAAATATCATTTAGCTATTGGTATATGGATTACTAGGCTCTATTGTATAACGAGATTAATGAGAGTCGAACCCAATCTTCTAATTGAAATAATAAAGTTATGGAGTAATATACAAAAAGGGAATATTATAAGCTTACAAAAGGGGAAGTATTAGCCCTCCAAAGTTATCTTTTAATCCTAAATGAAATGTTGTAGTACCACATAACATTTCCGTAGTGTAAACTCATCAAAATTATGCAATAGATATATTGTCAATAATGTAGGAGTTAGCTATTTTCAAGGAAATTATTTAGGTGAGGGGTTTGCAATTTCCCAGCAAGTCTACCGTCTCAAATTTCAGTACCCCTCCCATCTCTCCCCTACCTCCATTACTGCCTCCCCT
>CAAKMY010051236.1:0-10920 GCA_901111285.1 Corrigiola litoralis | reverse complement strand
CCCATACTAGTATATATATATATAACATTAATCTCTGCCTTTCTTACTAATTTTTTTTTCAGAATAGGTGAGAAGAACTAAAAAAATTACGAGTACAAACCTCTAATCTATCTTGGTACAAAATATCACGTGCAAGATTGATACTATAAATATTCGTCTATTGAATTTTCTTGGTAAAACTTATACGAATATATTTTAATACTATGAAACTGTTACGTGCATGTTGCGATCACATTGCAGCTTAACTCCAAACTGTTCAAGGAGCATTGTTTGGTGAGAAATGGGGGACGAGAATGAAGTCCCTCTGTTGAAGAAAATATACCATGAGGATTGTCCAGGGTGCAAGATTGATAAGCGAAGGGACACAGAATTAGGGGTGCCTTGGATGACTCTTGTTAGTATTTGGGTCATCGTGCTTTGCAATGGTATGACTTGTCTTTCTAACAATCTTATTTTCAATGAATGTCACACAAAGTCGCTAATAAGAATCGAATCCCAAACCACGTGATTGGGGTAAGAGAGCTCCAACCACTTTGGCTGTTACTTTAGTGTTGTGTTATTTTTATCATACTTGCATATCTGGAAGTTTAATACTAGGTGGTGTTGATGGTTTTTGTTTATAAATGATTGTTGGTGTTTCATGAATGATTGCTTAGATGGTTGTATGCACCTTGGCTGGTGTGGCTTTATATTTTTGAGTTGCAAAAAGCATCCTCATTGTTTGGGAAATAATGTTATAAAGACTCAATCTGATGTTTTGCTTATAATGTGATTTTTAAAGCCAAGGGTTGTTCTAGCTTTAGTAGAAGTTTCCAGTTCCATACTTGAGAATGCAGTAGTCTCAAAACTCACGAGGAAGAGCTTTGCGGCTTTAGTAGTTCCAGCCGACTTAAATCCGGACTAAACAGGATAGTTGAAACCAAAAAAAAAAAAAAAGCGTAAAGCTGAGTGATTTTGAAAGATTTATGTATTACTTTGCAAGTTTGCAACATGTAGATTTGTTTGAATCTCCAAGAGACAGTAGTTGAAATTTATAATGGTGAACAAAGACTGGGTGAGCTTCTGGCTGAACAAATGTCATAGATTGTTAATCCATGTAGTAACTTTCAGATTGTTATGGTGATTGGAAAACCCTCAATAGTATTTGGGTCATCGTTTTTTGCAATGGTATGACTTGCCTTTCAAATATTCTGTTTTTGAAGAGCTTTTCAGCCAATTGATCTTTTGGCTTTACTGTTGTGTTACTTTATGTCATGTTTGCCTGAATCATGATTTGTCGAGAATAGTTAGAAGTAAACTTATGTACATCTGGAGTGTCTAGACCGGGGGAGAACATTTGTACCAAGGTGATGGTGGTTGTGGTCCAAGTATGATTGCTTGTCTTTGATCAGGGGCGGAAAGTAGCAGCAGAAGAAAACATTTCGAGAATATGATGGGCTGTTACATGATCAGTTGATGTGTAATTTAGCTGCAAGGACGAGGACAAGTTTCCTTAAGCGAGTCATCTCTATAAGTTGTTTGATGGAAGGGCCAGCTTTCTGTTTTGTTTTGACTCTGGTGGTCCTATTTTAGATGATGGCTATTTCTAATTTGGTTACCGTGGCTTTATTCTTGCACAGAACAGAAGGCACCCCTAATTGTATAGTACTTTAGACCACAAACAAAATTTGGTGTTTTGATTCGAGCCTGAATTACAAGGACAAGGCATAGCGGGGAATCAAGTGATTATGAAAGCATTTTTGTTTCTTTGGAATGTGTAGATAGTGTTTGTTTGAATCTCCAAGAAACAGTGATTGAAACTTATCATGCTGAACAAGGATTGGTGAGTTTGTGGCTGTTCAAGTGCATGACCAAATACCGTAGTTAGTTCCGGGTTAGTAGCTTCAGAGTTCAGACCCTCTGCTTGTTGGTTGTAGTAGCTTCTACATCACTATCTAAACTGGTAAGTGGTTCTTAGGTGTTATTGTCGACACTCAACAATGGAGGCGTGAAATTCTGTTTTGAAACTCAAATGCTGGGCTCATTGATCTATACTAATCATTAAGTTTATTCATCAAGTCTTGACTTGTCAAATATTCAAATTTAGGAAAGGGTTGATGATTAAACAGTTTCTCTGTATGTAAATGTCAGATATATATTAGTTTACCTTGAGAGTCCATCTCTGGTTCCCACTATCATTCTCAGACAGTCAGACCCCAGTTAATAGAGTATAGGACTTTCTAAGGTGATCCACGGATGGTGCATACACAAGATATGTCGAGATTCCCCTGTGCATAAAATGCATAATTTTTGCAACGATGGAAGCCTGGACCTTTTAAAACAGATAATTCTTAGAAGTTTGAGAAACAATCACACAACGGCTAATTGGCATTTCGAGCTCAATCATTTTCTGTGTTCCTGATTGGGAAGCATATATCATAGATTTCCAGCAACAATTGTTACTTATGTCTAATGTTAATGTGATAGTCCAATAGATGAAGTTTGAGTGACTGATTCTAGATGGGATGGGCCCTAAATTCTATGACATGTATTGCCAGTTCTGTATGTGAAAAGAAGGTATAGTTGTTATCATTTGCTGTGGCTGTGTTATCATAAGTTTGAGGTAACATTCCTGCAAAATATGAGGTCCCAGGTATACAATTTCGAACTCTTGCTATTGGAACGAACTCCATATTGATGATCTAAACAATTATTTGGATAATAATCTAGAGACTGTATACGAAGGCAGTTGTTAAGGTCTGTTATAGTGTGTCCTCTTAAACATCCTTTTGGTCTCTTCTCTTAGTTTGGCTTTGGACTCAGTATGCTACCAACTTGGACTTGAAATTTTTTCTCTCCTTTTTATTTGTGCTTGCTTTGTGTCATTATATTTGGTCAGGTCTCAGTTTCTTCTGGTCCCGTGGTACTTTTTCAGTGCTCTAATCTGATCTTTCCTTTGGTTTTGATCTGTGCAGCTCTGCCAATATCTTCGCTCTTCCCGTTCCTTTATTTTATGGTAAGAGAAGAATATGCGACTCGAAAAAAAGTTTTCTATTAGCACAGATCACAATAGCTGAAACATTGCTATTATCACTTTTATTTACCTGAACTTCTTCATGCTTGCTGCAATATCTCCAGAGTCTTTTAGCTGTCTCTAAGTCTATTCATCGGTTTTTGTAACTGTAATTGTGATAACAGTGGCAGATCTAGGAAAAAATATTTCCGGTGTCCCTTTGCATATCTTAAATGTATTTCAATTTTTCACATTAAAATTGCATTGATAACCAAAAAAAAAAAAAATCAATTTCTGGTGCCCGGGGACACCAAATGGCATAACCTACATCTGCCACTGGGTGATAAGCAGGTATAAGATTATAGCAATGGAGGAAGCTTATCTGGCAAGCAAGGCTCTAGAGTCTTAGTGTTGGCTGCATGAGTGCTTTGTTAGAGAAGTATAAAAGAGAGTCAGAAATCTCCAAATTCTTTGATGATATCTTAGAGGTCATGATGTGAAGGAGTGAAGGACTAGTGCTCAGAATCATGACTTTTTGCTTAATGTAATTTTTAGTATTGGTATCTGTCACAAAATTACCCATTTTATTAAAAATGTCCCCCGTTCAAGGGAAGGTCTGTACATGGTAGAGCTTGATCAACCAGAAGCTGATGCCTATTTCTGTCCTCCCTGCTCACACCCACACCCCTCATTTTGATGAAAAAGAAGGCACTATTTATTATACAGATTTAAGACTTGAAAATATGTCAAAACTGCTTTAAAGCATACATAAATAAATTTTGTGATGTAGTGCTTCAAATCTAAATTGCTGTGACTTATTCCATTGGTAATGGACTAATGGTCATACTCTAATGTGTACCTCTTGGGTGAGATAAGAAATAGACTTTATTCATGAAGTCTCCATCAGTAGAATTTTGGTTTGCTCTTTGCCATTGTGTGTTACCTAGTAATGTGAAGTGTTCACAAACTCATATTAGCTAACAGAAGCCACTCGTTGTCCTGCCCTTGAATGAAAGCCAGGATATTGGGTCCTAATAAGACTGTCTGTCTCCCTTTTCTTTTATTTTTCTTCTGCTTTCTGATAGACTACTGATATTGATTTATGTGGAAGCTATTTAATCCTAATGTATGTTAACCAACCAGCAACTTTGTGTGGGAAGAACCACAATCGGGCTCTGTCGTTATACTCACACATTAGTGGATAGCTGCGTAAAGGAAAAAGAAGTTCGAACTAAAGGGAGCTCTATGGATAACTGTTGAACTGAATAAATGAAAAATTCTTTTTCAATCAAACAGTAGAGCTGTGATTTACAGGTTTTGAGTAATATGTACAGATCATACTGTATGTCCTCAATAATCATGTATGCATGCAGATCAAGGACTTCCATATAGCCCAGGAGGAGGCCGATGTTACCTATTATGCTGGTTTTGTAGGTGAGCATAAACGGACTGACTTTCAGTCTCTAATTGAACTTTATGTAAGAATATGCCCCTAACTGAGTCATATTCATGTCAAAGGATCTGCCTTCATGTTGGGAAGAGCACTGACATCTGTTTTCTGGGGGATAGTTGCTGATAGATACGGTCGGAAACCTGTTATCATCTTGGGAACAATATCTGTGTCAGTAACCTACCATTATGATTTCATTTTTTACTTATGACTCAAGCTCTTCCTCCCCTCCCCGCTCCACTCATTCCTCCAGTTGGCTAGGATTCAGATTCTTTGTGTACGCTTGTAATCAATGTTTCATTTCAGGGTCATTTTCAACACTCTCTTTGGTGTGAGCGTAAACTTCTGGATGGCAATTTTGGCAAGATTTCTACTTGGAGTTTTCAATGGGTTGCTTGGACCTGCAAAGGTATGGTTTTAAATTTATAATAAGCTAAAGAAAATGGCCGGCCTTTCATTTTTGTGTCTTTTTTGCTCCTACTTAAATTATGTTAGTTCTGCCTTCTCATGCATGACAGTATCTCTATAACTCTATGAGCAGGCATATGTATCTGAGGTTTGCAGGGAAGAACATCAAGCTATAGGCATGTCTGTCGTAAGCTCCTTTTGCCCACCTCCATTCTTGGTACACATATCATGTAACATTTTCCTAAGTGGTTGAGGAGATCTCCATAACACATTTATACGTACATTCGCTAGATTACTACGGCTTGGGGCATAGGTTTGATAATCGGGCCCGCGCTTGGAGGTTTTCTTGCTCAGGTATGCTTTCATCTATGTGTTTCTGGATGTTGTGAATATCATTACAGCATATCAACCAACAATGCTTCTGGATTTTTTTGAACGAAGAACTAAGTTGCATGTTGTGAATCCGAGTTAATTAATGCACTTTCAAAGACCCCTCAAGGCAGAATTAATACTGTGTGATGTTTGAGCTGACAAAGTAAACAGGAGAGGAAAAACAATGGAAGTGTGCTAGCATTTTGTGGTTTTTTGTGATTTAAGCACGAACTCAGAACAAGAAAAGGGTATGACTAGGGAAGACTTCCAAGTTATTATCGCTAATAACATTAAGCTTTGATACAAATCTGTCAAAGTACAGCTACAGTCTACAGAGTAATCATTCTGGAGAGTCTGTGAAATCAGAGGATTTATAACACACCAGAAACCCTGTTGGGAAGATATCAGTCTCATTAGAATTATAACATCCTCAGATTCAATATGAACATAGAATTACCTGATTTGGATATGTAGTACAGAAGTTATCACTCTTTAGTCTTTACAGTTGGTATATAAAAAGTGTGCTGTCATACTATCCTGCTGGACAGTTTTGTAAGAAAAATAATCCTAACCTATAGCTCAAGATGATTTGGAAACTATTTAAGATTTGAAATCCTTAGGTTTAGTAAAGGGATTTTTTCTCTCAAAATGACGTCCATTTGATTGTTGAAAATGGTAGACAAAACAGGTTTGGATAGATTGGATTTGGATAGTAATGAGCTAAATTTCTGCATGATGCAGTATCTACATCATTATTACTCTCGTTTGTAGCATTTGAATTGGCTAAAGGGGTTTTGCATTTATATCTACTGTATGAAACATGCAAGTCAATCTTCTATCTGAATTCTTTTCGTCTAATTTTACAGCCTGCAGAAAAATACCCTCACATATTCTCTGCAGAATCTTTGTTTGGAAGGTCAGTTTCGTATCTGGATCACTTATTTGTAGCTCCTGCAGATTCTAACAATTGCATATATCTGTTTTTTTAAACCCTTTTACAGATTTCCCTATCTCTTGCCCTGCCTTATCATATCAATTTTTTCGGCCATGGTGACTGTTGGTGCATTTTGGCTTCCGGTTAGTCCTCAATTTGGCTGCTCTTGCAGAATTGTATGCCTCAGGCTTTACCAGCCAGTACTTTTATAGAACTATTGCTCCAATTTCACTGTGTTTGCGTTCATACGTCTCCACTTGTTTCTTACTTATATCAGAATTTTCTGTTAGACAAGGTCTGCACAAATGTGAATTCGATGTTTGTGGAATCCTTGCTCCAAACCTATAAAGTTCTTCCATTAGTGTTACATGCTCACGAGTTTCATAATTATGAGTTTTTTAATTATGTTTTGATACAGGAGTCATTGCATAATCACAGTGCAAAAATATCATCAGCGGATAACTCATATGAAGCTGTTGAAGCCGCATCCTTTCAGTCAGACGAGAAAATGAGCGGGCGAGAAATAGAGGAAAGCTCACTGGTTCACAAAAAAAACTTATTTATGAACTGGCCATTAATGTCCTCTATCATTGTGTATTGCATTTTCTCACTTCATGATATGGCTTACACAGAGGTAAACTTTCCATATCCCTTTTAATGCTAGCTATTAGTCTATTAAGCATTTTTCGAAAAGGGTTTTCATTGTTAGGGTAATATTTCATGCCCTTAGATCATGGTTGGTTTGCTAACATGCTTTTCTAGGAATAATTTAGAAACATGACAAAGCATAAGCATTGGGACGGGCAGGATGAAAGGATCTTGTAGTGGACATGAACAAAGCATGATTCATCCTTTCTAAAAATCAATTTTGCTAATACTATGCTGACTGGACAAACAGTTTTCCACTTAGGCAACAATCGTGAAAAGTGAACTTCAAATGCATAAAAAGATTAGAGGCGCCACTCTATTATCTAAAGAAACTTTTAGCAAAAAACTCTGACACTGGAAGATCCTGCATTCCTATCCAGCCAAAATTAGCAAGTTGTGTTATGGACCTCCAAGGGCTAGTATAGGAAGAATCCTTGCTCCAGTATCTCATGCTTTCCCTTGGAAGAGTATACCTTCTTTCTCATCATTTCTGCGTTGGGGTCAGATTAAAATTGGAAACACCAAAGGAATGTTCCTAATGATGAGATGTTTCACGCAAAGTAGCTACTCACCCTACGTTACATGGTAGAGAACAGGTGTTCGAAGCTACAAATACCTGCTAAATTACATAAGTTCACAAATTATACAACGATGAAAATCTCTTATTACATTTTTTCAGAATTACTCAGCTGAGACTACTATCTTTTGTGAACTTCATCCCATATACTTCAATCTGTTGCTCATATGGCAGTCATTTATGCGTTCTACCTCTTCTTCTCTCTGTTATGAGTATCTGTATTGGCCTTTAGTTTCCAACTGGTGTTATTTCAAGGCTCCTTCCATGTGGTCTTGTGCTTTGAACATTAGAATTAGTTCTTGAACCGTTATGGTGCTATACTCTCCATTTTCCGGTTGACATTTGTCTTACAAACGTTTTTGTAGATATTCTCGTTATGGGCAGTTAGCCCAAGGAAGCTTGGGGGATTAAGCTATTCAACTGAAGATGTAGGTTCAGTTCTTGCAATCACAGGTACATAGAGCTCATTGCATTTGATCTTTGCCCAGTTGTATGTATGTATATTATTAATTTCTAGACTTGGCTAGTTAAACTAGGTTTTGGCTTGTGATATTTTAATTTCTGCTTTGCACTTGAATTTGGCATCAGTAGTTAGAAAGCACTATTTAAGATGCACTGAGCTCTTTTTTTTTTTTTCCTTTCTGAAGTGCGCTTTTTCTTCTTATTTTCGATATTCAGGTTTTAGCCTGTTGATTTTCCAGCTCTTTTTATACCCACACATTGACAAAATCTTCGGGCCGGTTATGGTGGCTCGTATGTGTGCGGTATGGTTTTCTTGGCCTTGCCAGTGTTCATTTCCGGTGTTCATGACTAGTATTGAGAAGATTTTCTTGACAGTAGCTGCCTCCACTTCTTGTAGGTCTTTTCCATACCTGTGTTACAAAGTTATCCGTTCATAGCATTATTGTCCGGTTTGAGCCTTGGCTTGGTGTTAAATGTTGCCTCTGTGATCAAGAATAGTTTGTCGGTAAGTGTTTTAAGTAAGTGTTTGACATTACTTAATGCACTGATTGTTGTACAGAACATGAAACAACATCAATAATGAATGTTACCAACTTCGATAGTATTCTTGGCATCAGTCTTTACAAGTATTCAATTGAAACTCCAGTGGCAGCATCTCTCCTTCGGATACTGTATTGGGAAGCATATGGATTGAGAAACTCATGATATCCTATTTATCATTTGTGACCTCAAAGCAAGTGTCGTTCTTTTAATTTTGAAGCTAATTTCTTATACCCTTTTTGTTGTTCAGGTATGCATAATCACCAGCACATTTATTCTTCAAAACAGAGCTGTGGTAGTTTCTCCTTAACCATTCTCAAATTTCTCTCTTATTCTTCTGATATAATACCTTTTTGACGTGACATAAACTGAATAATATACCCTAATAGGATCAAGATCAACGAGGAGCTGCTAATGGCATTTCTATGACCAGCATGTCTCTTTTCAAAGCGGTTGGTCCAGCTTGTGGTGGTGCACTGTAAGTGTATATGTTTCGTTTGGTTTTTTGTTATGTACAAATGAGCACGCAGCTAAAGCCCAAAGGCAGTATGCATACTGACATTCACTATGAATTATGGCAACTTGATTACTCATGGAGCATATTTGTGGTGGTGCACTGTGAGTGTCTATGTTTCTAGAATGACATAACATAAGTCGAAGTTTTAATTTAGGCAATATTCTTGTCCGAAAACCAAAATAAATAAGCAATCGATTCAGGAGAGCTTATGTCGTAATTTCAACATGTATAGTGAATTGTCTTCAAATCAGATCGCTATTGCCCTCCAAGTAGAAATTTGTGGGTGCAGTCCAATTTGGAGTTTGGTAATGAAATGGTTTCATTAAACTGGCCTCAATTTGCCTTTTGAACTCAAGCCATAGGTGACTCAGACATTAGGAAACGAGGTTTACTATTCAGAATTGTCATTTAGGATCGGTATTCATATCCATAGTTTTTTTTTTTTCGAATAGATAAGAAATGAGGTTGTGCAGACCCACAACCAAATCATCCGAAGATGAGGTACAAAAACTCCGACAATAAAATAAGAAAGAGAGACCCCTATGAAAAACAAGTCCTAGTCCCGCCAGACCGACACAGGTCACATCTTAAGGCCCAGCCAAGGTAAGAATACCCCCCGTGGCCCTTAAAAGGGGCAGCCAACTAAGCTATAAATGATAAAGTCTCTAATTCTAATCTAAACTAATACACCTTAAGGTCATATCCAAAGTTTTTGAAAGTAGATATCTCATATTGAATGAGAAATTTGTGGATATACTATGTCCAAAGGTTTACTGAGATTTTGAATAAGATGGATCAGGTGATTGATTTTTGCAGAATTAATGTTTCCATTCAATTGTGGCCTTTTCATGAACGGGGAAGGGGTGTTTCATTGAAGTAATCTCGCATCTTTCATCTTTCCAAATGGTGTTCCATTGATGTATAGCAAAAAATGAGGAACGCATTCTTGTTTTCCAAATCTTGAAACTTTTATGACAAATATGTGAAATTTATATCGTTGTACTTGATCAAAGTTACTGGACTCAAAAGTCTATACAAGTAGTATAATACTCAAAAGCTTCAAGAGGAGTCTTCAACCACACTTGTGAACTTTATAGACTTAAAAACACTACTAAACATACTAACAACTGGAACAGGAAAAAGAAAATCTAATTGGGTTTTTATCAAATCTGTGTTATTTTCCTTTATTCATTCATATTTTCCTGAAGATCTACAATTGATATACACTATCCTATATCTGATATTCAAAATCTCAGTATAATTCTATGACTATCATTTTATATTGAATTATAATATATTCTGAGGGAAATAAATTGTCAAATTGTAACTTCATTGAGCAAGAATGACAAATACTTTTGGACAGTAAGGCATATGAATGAGAATACTGAAACTTGATTTATGTTGTCTCTTCTAAAGTGACATGTGCTGCATTTTACTTCATTAAATTCCTACGTAGAAGTAACATTCTGACATCTCTGTTTTCTTTAGTAAAATTTATTTCTACATATCCTAGAAATATTACTTGATAAGTCAATTATAATAAATGAGATACTCTTAGCGAATCATAATGCCCTAGGGTACTGAATTATGTTCCCGAACGTGTTGCGCCTATATGAGGAACCACAACCTATATGACGTCTTTGAAATATTATGCAAATGGAAGTTCGTAATACATATTGGGTTTTTTCATTTGCACTTTGTACACATTACAAATTTACTGTGTTAGAAACCTACCCTAATGTTTATTTGTAAATCATTGTGTTATTGGCCCTGACCTAGAGTTCTATTTTGAGGTTTGTAATCATAGTTTTGTTTTCTCATTCACCAGGCTTTCTTGGACAGAAAAACGCCAAGATGCTGCCTTTCTTCCAGGTATGGCCTAGAAGCTCCTCATGTTATTACAATGCACATTTTTTTTTGGGAAATTATCTGAGGTACCCCTGAGGTTTGGCGTTTTCCTGATGGTACCCCCCACGTTTCAGGGTTATCCATGGTACCCCTGAGGTCGGTTTTTTGGGCA
>CAAKMY010051233.1:0-20829 GCA_901111285.1 Corrigiola litoralis | reverse complement strand
CATATATATAGGATACAAAAGATATTATAAATCTCAGAGAATACTCTAACCTAGGAAACTAGATAAGAGATAATATCTTATGAACTAATCTTGGCAACAACCCAAGATATTATCCTACTATACTTTCTCAAATATACTCATATCTAATCTTTCCTAACATAATTCAAGTGCTAATGATGATTGTCAATCTTGGTAATGCTATAAAGCAGGTTTATCATGCTGCGAGGCTCATCCGGATTCTACACCTATGCCATCTATGATCACCTGAATGACTGGCCAGGGTTCAGCATTGGTGAAACTAGGATCACATTCAAGCTCAACAAACAATGGTACAGAGAACTATTCAATTTGGAAAATGTTATTATTACCTTTGTATTTTTGTTGCTTTAAGTTACCTCTGAATTGGATTAACTGAAGATTATTTACAAGTGAAAAAGCTTATATACCTACCATTTGTGCATCAGGTTTCAGTACATGGCTATTGCAGATGACAGGCAAAGACAAATGCCTTTGCCTGATGATAGGATGCCTGGAAGATGTCAACCTCTTGCCTACCCTGAAGCTGTTCTGCTGACAAATCCCGTAGAGCCGAACCTCAAAGGCGAGGTATTGTTTTCCTTTTTTGTTCTTACATTTTGGAATGTATGTAAATAAGTTAAGAAGATGATGATGATGCTCAATTTCATGTATTGAATTTATTGGATTCATATGCAGGTAGATGACAAATACCAATATTCTTGTGATAACAAAGAGATCAAAGTCCATGGCTGGGTTTGCACTGCCCAGCCTACAGGATTCTGGCAAATCACACCCAGCTTTGAATACCGCTCTGGCGGTCCTGTCAAACAGAACCTAACCTCCCATGTTGGCCCTACGTCCCTATCGGTAAGTCATACAATTAGTAGTACTGAAAACTTGAACAAGAAATATTAAGGTAGATATCTGTCTGATCTTTGGTCTGGATGAAACTGATTTACACTTATCTTGGTTTCGAAGGTGTTCCTTAGTGCCCATTATGCAGGAGATCCTCTGGTGCCCAAATTTGGTGATGGTGAACCATGGAAAAAGGTCTTTGGCCCTGTTTTTATCTACTGCAATTCTTTGCCAAAAGAAGCTGACTGGCATTGGCTTTGGGAAGATGCTAAACAACAGGTTAACCTCTGCACCTCTGCTATGCTAAAATACTGCTTGTATCAGTTTTTGGAGATCCTTATAAACAAGGGTTCTGATTGGTGAGAACTACATTTGGGAAGAAGTCAGTAGTACTGGCTAAAGAAGGTTTCTGTTTTGATTATGAACAGATGATGATAGAATCTCAGATCTGGCCCTATAGCTTTCCAGCTTCAGAGGACTTCCCCAAGTCTGATCAACGGGGTAGTGTCAAAGGCAGATTACTAGTCCGAGACAGGTTGCTTAAAGAGAGACTAACCTTGTTGATATACTTTTCTAAATACTGCTTTCAACATTATTCATGTGCTATGGGATTCTGTATAATTCTCCCGGTCTTTATCTATCATTGCTCAGGTATGTCAGTGATGATTATATACCAGCAAATGGAGCATATGTGGGATTAGCCCTACCAGGGAATGCTGGATCATGGCAAACTGAATGCAAGGTTCATTTCGATTGAACTGCATTGATCCGCTCATCAAAACATTTTTTCTGCTGAAACTTTGGAACTTACCTATTTCGCCGTGTATGAAGTGATCCTTGAACCTTGAATTTTGTGTTAAATTACTCATCTGTAAATGCAACTATGCAGGGTTATCAATTCTGGACAAAAGCAGATGAAGGTGGCTTTTTCTCAATCACCGGCGTAAGGGAAGGGGACTATAATCTCTATGCTTGGGCACCTGGTTTCATTGGAGACTATAAATGTGAAGCTGGCATTGCGATATCCGCAGGTTTGAATTATGTAGCCACAGTATATTGTTAAGTAATCCTTCATTATGTTGTTGGAGCCCATATGTTGTAGACTTTTTACGATGATTTTTGAGTTGAACCAGGGTCTGAAGTTGAATTGGGGGACTTGGCATATGAACCTCCAAGAGATGGTCCAACCTTATGGGAAATAGGAATACCTGATCGCACAGCAGCTGAATTCTATGCTCCTGATCCTAATCCCAACTATGTCAATCGACTATACGTTAATCATCCTGATAGGTAAGCTTTTTTAACCGCAGAGAATCTCTAAGACTAACGTGAGTGCTTGAATGCTTAAAACATTGATTAATACTGCTCAAGCATCTTCACCTTACATAACTTGGACAGGTTTAGGCAATATGGCCTATGGGAGCGGTACACAGAGTTATATCCTAATGAAGATCTAGTTTACACAGTGGGTGTCAGCGACTACAGAAAGGATTGGTTCTTTGCTCAAGTTCCTAGGTATTTAGTCTATCTTTCAACTAGACTTCTCCAACTGGAGCCACAGAAACTCTCCATATCAATATAACATCAGAGAAATTATTACCAATAATGTCTGCTATCATCTAACAAAAACTAGCATATATGTCACAGGAAGAAGGACAATGGTTATGTGGGAACAACATGGCAAGTCAAGTTCAAACTCGACGAGGTTAATGTAAAGGGGACCTACAAGTTGCGGTTGGCCATTGCATCTGCAAGCCTAGCTGAAGTACAAGTAATGTCTCTTTTCTCTTAGTATGGAACTGTTTTAACCTTATGCGGCAAGACGAGAAAGCAGTCAAAACAGATTTAACAGTGAATATCCTTGTAATTCAGGTAAGGTTGAACGATCCAAGTGCAAATCGACCTTTATTTACAACCGGACTAATAGGGAGGGACAACTCAATTGCGAGACATGGAATTCATGGCTTGTACTGGCTCTATACCGTGGACATACCAGGGTCGAGGTTTATGCAAGGGGAGAATACTCTATTTTTGACGCAACCAAGGAACCAGAGCCCATTCCAAGGCATTTTGTATGACTACATACGTCTTGAAGGGCCTCCGGCTACCAGTGCAAACCAGTGACTAACGCTTCTATACCATCACGCAACTAACCATTCTGCTAATACAAGTACACAACAAAAGATTTGAACTAAGATTATTCACAATTAGAGACAGGGGGCCACGGGCAAACAGTGTCCTTTACATCTGTACATTGGCTCAATGCTATACTGTTGTACATGTGCATCGATGGATCAAGTGGTTTTTATTTTTAAATTCTTTACTTGAATTTATTTGTATAGGAGTTTGATGTGGTGATAAAACAAATTCAATAAAACATAAATGCCTTTCCTTCGCTTCTCCTTAGTTTTTTGTCTATAGATAGTCAATTGTGTGGAGGACAAAAAGGCATCTATCTTAGCCTTCTCTTAATTTTCTACTTTCAACAGTAATTTATACTAATATCAATCAGGTAAACTATGTATTTTACTCTTAAGTAATATTCAGGGACAGAACCAAGATTGTATATTAAGGGGGCCAAAGTAAAATGGATGAAAAAATAAATTAACAGCAAATGACTACTAGTATATCATATTGCTAGTACTAAAAGATATTGAAATATGTATGTACACTTTATTCATTCTAAAAAATAGTTCTTTGTTTATGTTTTACTCAGGCTCTAAATTAAAACAAAACTATAGCTTAATTTCTCCGACTCGTCTCCCTAAGAGTATCATATAAAACTGTTTAATTTTAAATGAAATTAAAAACATTATAAAGATCACTTTATCTCTCAAAATAATCACTTTATTATTATGGTAAAAAAAAGTGAATATTTCAATTCATTTCTGAATCAAAATCATATCGTCTCATCTCATATTTTACATTTGTAGATTTTATAAACAACAACAGAAACAGTACACACTAGAAGTCATGTGTCTTTATAGTAATGGGAGATATCAAATATGTGTATATGTCTACCACGTACCTTAATCACAAACTCACAAGTCATGCCTGTTAATTTCCTATTATCCTAGACTTTTCGCATTAAAAATTGTTCACTTTGCATTAAAAACTAGGTGATGGACTCATTGACATCTCAGTCCAACTCATTCGGTCATCTGTCCTATTGTAATTGGATTCTTTATCTAACCAAGATTCTAAATTTAGTTGCAACTGTTTCTTTGACAAAAGATAGATATAATGTAGCAGTATCACGCTGTAATCTAGCACAAGGTTGCTAAATTCTCCGTCCTTTTGAAAGTGCCTCATGGACCTAACTCAACGGCTCAACTGAACCTATAATGGTCACCAAACTCAACGCATAATTTCAACGACGACTATGTACCCAACCATGCCAAGGAATTAGTTGTACACCAGTGACATTTTACCTGCAATATATTTTTGTAGCACCTGCCAACTATCAGTATATGGTAAAGGAACTTAATTACCAACCTATGCGTATGTTGCTGCATTCTAGCCTTTTGCTTCACCCTTCGTTTAGTTTGTTGGGAACGAGTACTAACTAGTTGTTAGTTCTCTAGTTGATGTGGTCCGCGCTTTAGAAACTAGTCACGAAAGATAATCAGCCAGCTGCGGCGGAGGTAAGGGGGGGATTGTTTCGTACCCCGATCCTCACCAACTTTCAAATTTTCAATTTTTTTTTTCAAATATGTTAGAATTATAAAAAAAAATATGTTAAACATTTATACAAGGTCTCCCAAATTTTTTCTGATTACCCTTAAGAAAAATAATAATTCCGCCGTTTAATTGGCAAATTATTAGATGTTTTCGGGAGCATGTTTTCTCGCCCTATATTTCTTGTACTTTTAGTGTTTTCTTGTACCTTTTATGAGAAGATACAAGAAAAATGGCAAAAAGATATAAAAACTCTAAGCGGAAGCAAATGCTCCCGGCACAATATAAATTCTGCGTTCACTGTGAATAAACTTTGCATCACAACTTCGCAATTCACATGTCACTTGCACCATATATATACGATAGCCAATGAGTATAGGATTACGGAAATCAAGTAGCAACCACAAAACTCAGAAGGGTGTGTAGATTGCTTCTTACCCCCGTGACAGTGCGTTTTACCACCATACTGTACTCCTCACGGACAACTTCTATTCAATTCCAAAACATTTCACATGGAGAGGAAACGGTATCATTTTGTCCTATATGTAATCCCAATTCTAACCATTTGAAATAAAAAACATGTCAAGAGTGTGCATTTGTTGAGCAGTATATCCACCAGTCCACCACAACCATGATATACCAACTCCAAAAAAAAAAAAATGTCACATCTTGAGTGATGTTGTTTAAATGGAGCATGTGAAGGCGTATATGAGAATCGACTTCTCAATTGGGTGATCATAAAAGCATCCCTTATTCTTTGACATACAGGTTTTTATAAACAGAATTTAGCAACTTTGGCATCAAGACATGACAATGAATATATATATAGAAATAGAATTCGAATTACTTAAGACTATTGCAGTTGGCTTCTTGTTCTTTTGGTTATATAATAGTTGGCCGAAAAGGAAAGGACCAACTGAACTTTTGTTGGTTCTTGTAGCGTGTGCATCTGTTTCTTCTCTCCCCACTTTCTAGCTCGTAGAATATCACAGCAGCAGCATGTTAGTATTTGGTGAAGCTTTAATTTAATACGGGTATAGTATTTTTAACAGAATGTAAAGACTAAAGAAGGGTCGGCCTAAAATGGTAGAGTGAACGACAAGGAAAGGTGAAATACTAAGCATACCAACATATATACCATGAAATAAGAAGAGGAAGAGGTAGAGAATGCTTTAATTCAAGGTGAAGGAACTCAACATACCACCACCACCTTATAAAAGCACTTCTCTTCTTCATGCAGACTTTGTTCAGGTCTCCTTTCTTCTAAGTTATTATATCCAGTGTGATATGAAGTATGAAGTATGAACACTTACAATATTGCATGCATGAAGTCGAATTATATCATGAATTATAACATATTGGGTTCAATTTGCCAGCACAAGAAGCAGGGGGAGATCACCAGTGGAACATGTCATCTGTTTTCTTGTGCCATTATAGTTCCAACAGCATCTTCATGTAAGCACGTCTTATGGTTTCTTTCTTGCTTTCTTTAAGTTTTTTTTAGGCTCTAGATTTAGGCTTCTAGCAATGCCATTTTCATTTCTACATGCATGGGAACTTGAATTGATGGTGTTTAGAAAATAAAAGAGCAATAGGAAGAACAAAAAGGAAAAACAAATTGCGTTTCCATGTAATATAATGAAGATATTATTGTATATGTATTTACACAACAACCAACCAATGTAGGCTATGTAGCAACTACGCCACAGCTTAACGGGTAAATACGTTGGGATGTTGGGAGATTGTGTGAACTAATTGAATTTCGTCTATATTATTAGTCTTTTACATTTCCCTTTCTTAAAAAAACCACATTATTTAAAATTTAGGTAAAGGGTCGAATTTGCACTGAAATAATAGAAGTGAGCATCAAAAGAAAAAGGTGTGATATGATGACACGGTACTCTTTAGTTTTCTCTCCGTTTGATATGTTATGATGATCGTACTATACGCTATAGAAATTTAAGTATTGATATGCTAATAGCCTTTACAGCATATTTACATCAGTTTGCATCCAGCTTACAAGTCATACGTAAATTCATTAATTAACAGCATACCAAGATAGCATAGCCTTTTATAAATTTTGCCATATCTTTGTCGCCTTTCCTCTGTTGGTTAACCTTTATACCACTGCACCATATGGAGTACTAACACCTGTACAAGCTCTACAGTGCAACCAGAGTACCAGACCAATGTGAGGTGTTTGATTACGGAAATTAAAGTAACCGACCGTCGGTAGGGTAAATTAGAAAATTATTAGAAAAGACATATAGGAATGATTACTATGTCCTATATATATAGCACCATGTATTGGCTTCTCATATAGTATGACTCTACGGATTGAAGACCTCTCCACTGGATGAAAATACTTCAGTTAGTTTCATCCTTCTGGTAAGCCAAGTACAAACGAGAAACAATAGTCTAGTATAAAATTTCAAAAATAAGATTAGTGTTACAAATTTTAAGTGATAATTTAACTCGAAGTAATATTCAATGGATGTAAGAAATGAAAGTATAGTAGTCGTTTAAAATATCAGCCATATAACACCCTTTATTAACAGGTCAGCTGTAACTAATCCTTGACCAGAATAACTAGGTTATGATCGAACATGATTTTTCAACTAGATATAATATGACTTTTAAATGGTGTCAACGCAATGTTGTATAAATGGTAGGACAATTAGTCGATTCCCCTTGATCAAGAAAGTCTTAATAAGTGGTAAGATCTGAGAAATAATTGTGAAGGTTAGGCTACATGCATGTTCCAATCCCCCCTCCCATCACATTGTATTGTCGTAGTTCATGTGGACAGTACAACAAATTCAAAGAATAGTATATTCCCTTTGCATCACTGGCCTTTTGCATCATATCCCGAAAACAAATTTCAAGTGAACGAAGACTTCACAAGTACTATCTTCTCTGTGTTAGTGATGGAGGAGCGAAAAAGAAAAGAATGATAATTGTCAATTTGTTTCACATTGTTATGAATAAAATTGAGCTTTACCATAAACGACCCTAATAACTTACCAAATGTAACGTAATCGTTCATGATTTTCTTTGATGATATAACATGATTACCATTAAAGTTTAATTTACAAAATCTCATTGTTTTGATTAGTTCTGAGAATCTCTAGCTATATATGGTGCTTGGTCTCACATGCATAGTTAGGTAAGTAACAAGAGGTTGTTTATGTGTGTTCAAACAGAACCGCTTGATCATCATACTTCTGATTCCTGCTGATAATCATGCAAGGCGCTCAAATCTACCTCGTTATTTTAGTTCTGGCTAGCGTCATGCACACCATGCATGCCAATTCTTCCGTCTCATCCACTCATAATACAAGCAGGTAACTCTTCTTTTTAAGTCGAGGGGACAAATGAGAACTTATTTGTTAGTGAAAAAACTCTTTTTTTTTATTATAATGAACTAATGCACAACAAATTGTTGATTACATACTTTGCGTGCTACTTGAATTTCTAGGAATTCAACCACTAAACAAAGATCACATAAAAGCTCCGAGGAATTCCAAGGGCCACCCCAAAAAGTGCAGCTACTGTATCAAGATAACCATGTAACACACTTAACTCTCTGTTTTGTTGGATCGTTTTCAGTCGATATAAGCCATATTATAGTTATAATATATTATCTGCGTTTTCGTTCAAATTATACTATACTATAGCTATGAAAATGAGATTTAATGGTTTGGAAATTTGACATATAAATAGGGAGTCTAACTGTCTAAGGGAGTGGTGATTTTTTTGGCTAAACAAGACCTTTACGAGTGGTATGGGCTATCGATTGCTTCATTTGAGGTTTTGTAGGCCATTATCACTATGGGGTCGCCTGGATTGGGGGTAATACATTAAGGGGATAATGGTCTTAAATGAAGGAGGAGATGTAGGATGGAGGTAGGGGAGGAAGAAATAGGGGGGGATGACTACCCAATTTGGGGACAAACCATTACCCCAATGGGGAGGTGGGTAACTATTACCCTCCTTTTTAGGGGGAACTATTACCCTACTCCCACCATTTTCCTCCTTCCTCCACCATCATCACCACCTCTACCCACCCATTCTCTCTTTGATTTTTGCTACTACCCCCTTAATCTTTTACCCCCAATCCAAGCGAGCCCTTAGTAGTATTTATTAGATGTCCATGGATGTGGTGTTGACAGACTTAGGGAATACATAGATGAACATGAAGTTTGGATTGGTCTTGTGAGACTTAACATATGTTAACTCCATGAAGCTTTTTGCCTGATTGCTATGTGATTTATGCTGAACATGCTGTTCTAGCGTATGACATTGATTGCAACATGCAATATCTATCTTTTCCCTTTTTTTTTTTATACCTCAGGTTTATTTAGTCTAATGTTATTATTACATGAAAAATGCCACGCAGATGAACTAGAGTCAAGCACTCCAAACTCCAGAAATAATGTCTAACATACTGAAGAGAGAAGCACTGCAATATAATCTTCCCTGGACTGAATACTATTGACATAGGCACCATGCGACATCTATGCATTCCAATTGCACAATTTGCCTTTTTATTTGCTGACAGTATGCTCTGCAATGATCCATCTCTCTGAAGCCATTATCGTGGTGATTGAGAACGAACTTGAATGCTGCAGCCATAGGAGATTACTCCTCCCACCCCTTCAACTTGCATGAAGTTACCAATATATTTTAGCATTCTGTTCTGCAGTACATTAGGCAGCAAGGAGCTTCTTTTGGATAAGCCTTACAACATTATGTAGTCTTTTTGACATGCTAGTAAACAGTTGATAAAACTGGTGCCGCCAAATCAGTGTACACGAGCTTTCTCCAAGGCATGTCATGGTAACGACCTCTTCAAGGAGAATACATCTAATGAATGTAATTATTCACTGCCGTTGGAGCTCTGAATGTTGCAGAACTATCTGCCATTATATTTCGTGGCTTGCTGGTTGCTGTGTTTTATTATTGCTGATGATTGGAGTAATTAGATTGTGCTTTGGGGTTGTTATGCAAATTGTATGGTTGTTTTCATGACTTTTGCTGGTAGAAAATCATGTCTTTGGCGAATGTATGATGTGGTAGATCCTGATGCTCATTCATTGTGTAAGTGTTTGTCGGCTCTTAATTGTGCATACGATCTGAATTTTTATTTGGCGGGGCTCCTTAGTAAGTCTTTACTGAGACAGCAGATCTGTGCCCGTGGTGCTCATGGGCAGTTTCAGGCACAACGGAGTCTTCTGTGATAGCTGATTGGCTTGGCACTAAGCAGTGCTTGGGTGTGAACACTGGGCTATAGAGAATCCCGAACACGGAGGCTGGAAAAGAGAGTGATTTGGCTGGTCCTGCTGGCTTGTGACAATTTTGATACTGAAAGAGATGCCTAGGTACTACTCGATTAAATGTCAAACATGGAACTACTAGCAACAACTTGATATTCGTAAACAAATTCTGATTTAGTGGTGGAGCAAGAAATTTATTAGGCTGATGGAGCATTAAAAAGGCATGGAGCATTGATTTCCTTAAGAGACCTGGTACAAACTCCTGACGGTCTGCTCTCCCTACGGTTTTACCATACAAAATGTGGATGTTGGAATCAACAGGCAGGCATGCCTGATGGCTATGGAGTTATCAAGTTCGAGAGCTCTGGTTTAGTGGACTCCATATGTCTGGTTCTTTGTATAATGGTTGCAAGATGAGATGCCACAGGCAGAGTTATAGGCGGCTCTTGTGACAATTTCAGGCTTGGTTCAAGTTCCCTCCGAGTAGAAATCATTGCTGACAGGTAAGGTCATCTTAATTTAAACCTACTTTTCACTCTTCACTCTCCCCTCGCAGGGAAAATAATTGTAAATAACTTGTCTTTTCAAACTACCATATGGTGATTATGAAAGGTTGGATATAAAACTAATTCAGTATTTTGGTTTGAAAGGTTACAATACTTGTATTTTTAATCATTATGCCAATGAGGTTTTTGCCTAGTGATTAAAGTCGAGGTCCTAAGTAAAAAATTTCGAGTCCCCTCTCCATATCAATCGTAAGTGCCCTGTACTGTTAACATTATTCAAATTTGTTTGCGAGGCCCGACTAACACATCAAATATATATGGTTGAATAGATGTTACTGGTTAGTGAGCTGCGACTTACTCTTATGGCTGTAAATAGTAATGAAGTAGGGCTCTCATATAATAGGTGTTAATACCGTGCTGGCAAGCTACGTCTCATATATAGTGTAATCCAATGGGTGTATCGAGCTTGTTTTTCCATTTCAATAACATGAATTCCTAGTTATTGTGAAAAAGATCAGCCAGTCTCATCAAAAACAGATTGTTTATTGAATAAAAATTGATTACAGCTGTGACAATGAAAAACAACAAAAATTCAAGGTTTGATATTGCAAATAAGAAAGAGATAAATTACACTCTCCGTCTCAATAGATTGTTATCATTTGTTCAAATTTCCTCTCATATGTAACTTGCAAATGATTGCAATCTGTTTGGACGGAGGAGTATTAGCCAAAGAGGTACACCGTACTCAAGCCGTATTAAAACAAATGTTACACTTGTGTCTAGTACAACAATATTACCAATTCTTAGCGACGATAATTCATACCCCGTACGCTCTAGACGTGCGTGGAGTGGATTACCAATATTATTTGTCCTGATGACGTTGAAGGCAAATTTTGAGACCCTCAACTGCGAGTGGTTCTGAACTGTAAGTGATCCTTTCATTAGGATTCACCTTTCGGAGTTTGAATCGAGTCACCACATTATGTAGAAAAACAAGTACAACAACCCGGGCATATTCTTTACCACTACACATATGAGGTCCTCCTCCAAAGGGTTGAAACACATTGGGTGGCAATCGCTTATCAAATCTTGATGGGTCAAATTTTTCTGGATTTGGGAAGATTTTGGGGTCCTTGTGTATTGTATGAACTGTCCAGAGAACCTATATTACCAAATAGAAAGATGCAAGAGTTACGTGCCACATGATTACCAATATTCAGTAGGTACCAGACTTCATAGTTCTTTTTGAAGGACTCTCCATACATACCTTCCATCCCTTTGGGACTGTATACCCAGCATAAGAAATGTCAGTGGTGGCGTTCCTATAACCTCCTAGGGAAGGTGGTATTAGTCTCATTGATTCACATACCACATTCCATGTGTACTTCATTTTCTGAATGTCATTCCAAGTGAGTAGCTCCCCTTTTCCTTTTGTTTTCACAATCTCTAATTGCTCTGCCAACAAAATAATTAGAACTTGCAATAATGTAATATCATGCTTTACGGTTAGACAAATGAAATCAGTAGATAATTATTTATACTACCTTGCAAAACTTTTGAATAAACTTCAGGGTACTTGGCGAGGTGGTGTAGTGCAAATGTTATAGTAGCGCTTGTAGGACTAAAGCTGGCGAATAGGACACCGATAATGAAGCCGGTAATCTGCTCCTCGTCGAAAACCATGCCTTTCTGGTCTGTAGCCACGAGCAAGCGACCTAAGAGGTCTAGACCATCAATATTCACCTGATTTCCCTTTTCTACCAACTCTATTTTCTTTTGTCTAACTATGTTAAGTAGTTTCTGTCGGACAACATTTGCTGCTTTCATAGCTCGGTGGAAATGAGTGCCAGGGACGTTCAGAGGCACTGACACAGTCCCTTCCAGTAAAGTGCAGTAAGCCTCGGCAAGTTCTCTTATTTCATCAAGTTTACTGAAGTTTATAAATAGTTTGCAACCAAGAATGAAAGTGAAATCTTTGCATAGTGTTTGAGCTTTCACTTCCTTGTAAGGAACCCAATGGGTTTCCATATGCTCACGTGCCTTCAAATCCACAGTAGCTACATATTGTTGCACTGATTCTAGCCTAAAGAACTTAATTAGTTGTTCGCTTAAGATATTAAAGGATCTCGAAGTTGGGTCTACTTTTTGAAGAGAAAGAGCTTTCACCATTGTCTGCGGCAGCCAAGGAGTAACATTGGCCTCGTTTGAAAACAAAAATTTGTTACCTGCAGGGCCACACAGGATTGCTGTTTTCTCCCCTGCTAAAGAGGTCTTGAAGATGTCTGAGGAGTACTTGGCCATTCTCGTATGTACGAATTTTTCCGGGCTTGACATAAAATCCAACGTTTCCCCGATTATTGGCCACCCCGTTCTTCCAGGAGGAAGCTTAATGCGTTCTCTGGATGTGAGAATTGCGAGAAGAACACTGACAACAACCGCGAATATGGTATAACAACTCCCTAAAAAGAATATTGAAGCCATGGTATCTGTGAACTCTGTAATATAGTTCGGATAGAAAGGAAAAATATCCGAACTATATTGTAGAGTCCAATCAGCAGTATTCATATATATATATATCCTGCAGACCTGCACTACAATCTGTTTGGTGGACGGGAATGTGGCTTTCATAATTAAATAAAGTATGCTTACATCCTAACTGAACAAAGCTAGAAACTGGGATTACAGGAGGTTGGTGGATAGATAACACATGGTTTTAACTTTGACGTGTAAAATACCTTCTGCTAACAAACGAAATTAACTGCTTAATGATACTTGACAACTAGTGGTTAACTAACTCTTCAATGTAAGGTTTTAAGTTACCACGAATATTGGCAGACCTTTACAGGAGGTGATATCAACAGAGTAGTAGAACAATCCCTAGCTAAGTTGAAATCTGAAAGGTTAACCGCTGACTAAAGCGACGGATACTTCATTTTTGCTAACCCTGTGAGGCTGTGATGATATCGGTATAGGAGATAAAATCGAAAAACGTAAACAGGTTTTCCTAGAGTCT
Source organism: Corrigiola litoralis (assembly GCA_901111285.1). NCBI lineage: Eukaryota > Viridiplantae > Streptophyta > Magnoliopsida > Caryophyllales > Caryophyllaceae > Corrigiola > Corrigiola litoralis. The sequence goes on along the minus strand of CAAKMY010051233.1, from coordinate 7,483 downwards.
TCCGTCTACCTGTCTACCAGTTGTATGAATACGGTGGATCGATTTTTATGCAATCTGATATATGCTGTACTATGAATAGAAGTCCGAAATAAAAAAACAGATTGAAGCATAAGATGGTTCATGTCTTCATGATGTGTGGATATCGGTGGTTGAGGAAAATAAATTGACATGACAAAATAAATTTATTCTAAAACAAGAAACATGAATAAGTAAAAAACCAACAATAAAAGATAACATAATTTTAGATTTTACTAATTAGAATTCTAAGTTATCAATTATTAGCCAATAGCCATATTGGATATGTGACCAAATATAGTGTTTTTTTTTTTTTTTTTTGGTATGCAATGAGCGCACAAAGTCGCACATAAGAATCGAACCCCCAACCTTATGATTGGGGTAAGATAGCTCCAAATGTTAAACTAAATAAATGATGACAAGTAAGAATATCATTTATTAGCCATATTGGATGTTTTGATATGTGAAAAATAGTGTTAACCTAAATGAATGATGACAAATACGAAGAACAATGTGCTTTGAGGGTGCATTCAAAATTGTACTCTAAAACAAAGAGTGTGAAAATACACTAAAAAAGTTCCAAAATTGGCTTCGCTTTAAGACGAAAAGTAATGAAACGTGGTAGTTATTTTATTTCAAAGGTATAATAGACCATCATTACAATTGTTAAAATAAAAGATTTATGATTTTGTGCATGCGGGGCATGGACGACCGTTACAGCTGCAATTGTATAAATCTGATCCTGGAGGAGTCTCCACGCATTGTCCAAAAAGGTTACAGTTTTGAATGCAACATTGACGACATGTAGCCAAGTCGCATCCATTGGAAGCATCCATAGGTTGTTTTGCTTCTGTTTTCATTACAATTGTTGCTGCAAATGTGAAAGTAGGTGTCAAATAAAAGACGAAATATAAATAGAAATTAAACTCAAATGATTAATAATACAGTACAATATACAACTAGACATCATAAAACAAGAGAGAATATAAACGAAACTATATGCACAAACCTGTAAAAACAAGCATTATAAGGAGTGTTGCTCTTGTAATTGATGATAAACTCGCCATTTTTTTTATTGTGAAGATAAACAATGAGATAACAACTAGTATGTGTTGCTTTCTGAAAACTTGTTAAGTGTACATACAATGAGAAGTTGGGATTATATATAGATGATGATGCTATAATATCAATCATCATATATTCGGTAAGTAATTAATGAAAAAGATTTGGTCATTAAATCATTTTATCCCGTGTATCTTTTTGATTGTTTCCTACATAAACAAATTCATATAGTAAAAAGAAAATCAATCAACCTTAAGTATCACTTTATGATATTATTTGGTAATATTTCTCATCATTCATTATGTTTGCTATATTAGTATATTTCAATATTTTTGGATCCTTTGAGTCAAAAATCTGTATGGATGAATATATTCATGCCTAATATAACATTGTTACCAAGGATTTCAGCGCATCCCACGGGTAAATGAAGATACGATATTGTAAATATTATGGACATCGTCTATAACAAGTAACAAGGCCTGTAGCATGGATAGTACGGAGCTAGAACTGTTCAGCGTTTACCTCCAAAATTGTTTACCATAATAAAATAAGGTTTACCTCCAAAATTAAAAGCTTACCTAGTATTGATATGATACTATGATCCACGTACATATCAAATGATACAGAAAGTTTAGTTCTTGCTGAAATTTGTACGTTATGAATGCACCTTGTCGGATTGGCGTCAGTGGCCATTCATGAACTGATGCACCTATATTCAAGTAGATATCGATATTGATTAGACATGTTGTTTGTATCATAGTTACATAGATAGCTGTCCACACCCGGAAATCTTTATGTTCTACATCGTTACAACATGTTTTTCTCGGAAAATGTTGCTTTACCGTAGAAGTTTTGTCATCATAGCAAATTTTGCTAAATTTTACGAGTATTAGGTAGAGAATCGTTCATAAAAATATGCTGGAGTTGCATCATATGCTAATCTTCTATGCATACACTAGAACTCCAAAATGATTACCTATTCAAACTATGCACCATTTTCAATCAGGATGCGAGCCATCATTTTTTACAGCTTAAGCCCTATTTTTGAACTCTTACTAGGTAACTAAATTATTATGCAGCTTTAGCCCTATTTTTGTGACGTAACTGAACTTTGGAACTCTTACGAGGTAGAAATCTTATATGCAATATAATTGGCTGCCCCCCCTATGTGAACGGATTGCTAGATTCGAAGGTCCCTCAACTGGCTGGGCATTGCGTCGTGGAGCGCTGAAATCGCTTCATATATGGATACAACAAATATATTGAGGCCTTCTGTGGTATTTCTTGCATTACCTCCATCTTGATTCTTCTTTAAAAACGTTGCTGGACTTACCTAGTCTGAGACATGTTTATTAAATATCGACTAGGGTCAACACACAAGTTGTAATTATTAGAATTTTTTTTAATGCAAATTTTACTATATGCAAACTATTTCATAGAGGGCCTTATGTGGCTACTCAAGTGAATGGTAAATTGTCTTCTGAACTGAATGATTTTGGCCACTGGATTCAAAGCATGAGTGATTAGCAAACGGGAAGAATTGCTTCATATCCAAAGAAAAAACTGTATTTCTTCCAAATTGTCTCGAACGGACCACCTGTTTTCTTAATGCAGGTTCGTCCATCATGAATTAGAGCCAGCAGTTCTGAACTTTTGATCTTCCAAACATACTGTTAAATTTTCTTTCCTACCCAGTACCCATGTTATCTCTGAGGTTTATGATATATTTCAGAGAGGGCTTTATTTAGTCCTGAATGACAGCAGGAACATATATCAGACAACCATTTCAATTGTTCTTCCTAAAAAAAAGGGGAAGCTAAACAAAACTTCGAACTATCTTAAACAAAAGTTGGTTCGTTGACTGAAAATTACTCCACTTGAACAGCAAAATAGCATATAAGTTTATAAGCAAAATAGAGACATAAAGTAACTCTAGAAATTGATAAGCAAAAGGAGAAGTTATATATAAAGTGACAAGTCATACAATAAAGAGGGGCTGACAAAGATTTGTACGACTTTCATGTTTAACTTTCTAAACCATTTGTCCACTACGTACTGCCAGTAGAAACACTGTAACAACTAACACAATGCCTAACTAAATTTACCACTTATTTTAACTGACAAGTTTCTAAACAAATTCTTCAATTGCAGAGCATGTTCAAGTAAGAGTCAGGACCATATCTAGAAATTGTTGGCGCCACACCCTCATAAACAAAATTGCGTGGGACTAAACTCATTGAAGTACGATCAATCTCATTGACCCTTGCAGCAACTTGCTTTCTCAACGCCTCTATTGAAACCTCAAACTGCTGAAGCTCCTCCAATCCAAGATAATCAATAGGCTCATTCCACCAAAACCCATTATAAACACCAGACGAGGATGATGCCTCAATATTCTGATTTGGGACCTCCTTATACTGCTGTTGCGAGCTCTCGTCATAATAGTAGTTGTTTTCACGATGGTTCTCGCAATAGTTTGGATCAAAAGAGTTAAGGTAGCGCTGAATAACATCTTCAACACTCGGGTGACCAAAGGTGTAAATCTTTCCAGCTTCAGAGAATGTGATGGCTGCAACCTCGGAACCAAAGTCGCGACACAGTTCAGCCGACTTCTTAAACAGCCCCTTTTTTCGCTTAGACAAGGTGACTTGTCTTGCTTCCTTCTTCTCTAATCTCCGTATCTCTATCTTCTGCTTCCCCTTGTTGTTGGTTTTCTTCGGCTGATCATTAGGCATGTATGTGGTTGTTGAATGCATGTATGGGGTTGTTGTTTCAACTGCTGCCATAGATGAGAAATTCATTCTAGTGATAAAATTTTACTTAGTAATTTATGCCAGAAAGTTTGATGTAAAAAGATGGCTCAAAGGGCAATGGTATGCTGTGTTATATAGCGGAGATTAGAGGAGCGTATTTTTGGCGCGTATAAAAATATTACCTAAAATCTTAATGTGTCAGAAAATCGCAGAGAAGGTTGTCTCTACAAGGAAAGGTTTTAGTAAGAAAAATGCTAAATGTATAAGCCATATATTGTATTTTGTTTAAGGGATAAGCCATATATGTTTAAGCATTCTAGTCATTTAACTTATGTACTTTACATATGTGGTCCAAATCTATTTTGTTTTATAAAAACTAAGATTAATGTTAATAGTTTTTGAAACTATCTTCTTGGCTTTTATCATTGGCTTATTTAACGAATTTTTAGAAGATTTATTATCAGAGGAATAATAGGTTTTTATTTATTTATTTTATTTTATTTTATTTTTAATCTTGTCGAATATGGTATCGGAACCATTTGGCTCTTGATCCAATTTCATGACGTTTTATCCTTAAAATAAACTGGATCCCAAAAATATTCATTGTCCTAAACACGAGTATTCTCATTTTCAACATAGCTAGTCCATACCGGAATACAAAATTAGGACTCGTATGAATGTTGGAATGACTCATTAAACATAAATGATTGAATGTCAAGCTTTATTTTTAAATTAGACATAAGTACAATTAGTTAAAAATGTCAATTTTTTAATCAAACAGTTAGAAAAGTGACCACTTTCAAAAAATGAGCAGTGTACTATTGTCTATTGCAAGGGGAAAATGTACACTCTAATAATGTAGTGTAATTTTAGTAGACAAAATTTATGAACATAGTCTCTAATGACAAAAGTTGAAAAATGTTCAGATTAGTAGACACCTTAGACACCAAGGGAAGATTAAAACACAACATTCCCCTTTCCCGCGTTCCTCATGAGAGACGCATCTTTTGAAATTTGACAGTGGTTACTTAAATGATTCTTGTCAATTATGCACCCTAATTACATGGCTACATTCGTACCGTTAAATCCGTTAATCAACATTATACCCAAAAAAAAAAAAAAAAAACCGTTAATCATCAAACTTTTAATTTTTTTTTGAAAGCGTTAATCATCAAACTTGACATCTGTGCATCTTACATTCCGACCGCTAAATTAATCAAATACTATGAATTGAAATTTGACAGTGGTTAATTGATTGTTGTCATTAATGCACTCTGTAATATATTTCCTTAAAGACCATATTACTAAAATCTACCTCGTACACAAATATACTCTGCGATTTTCTGACACATAAAAATTTTAGGGAATATTTTCATGATCTCATCATACGCGCCTCTTAATCTCCACTATATATACACAGCATACCATTGCACTTTGAACCATATTTTTACATCAAACTTTCTCGCATAAATCACTTAGTGAAATTTTATCACTAGAATGGATTTCTCATCTATGGCAGCAGTTGAAACAATAACCCCATACATGCATTCAACAACCACATACATGCCTAATGACCAGCCGAAGAAAATTAACAAGGGGAAGCAGAAGATAGAGATACGGAGATTAGAGAAGAAGGAAGCAAGACAAGTCACCTTGTCTAAGCGAAAAAAGGGGTTGTTTAAGAAGTCGGCTGAACTGTGTCATGACTTTGGTTCCGAGGTTGCAGCCATCACATTCTCTGAAGCTGGAAAGATTTACTCCTTTGGTCACCCAAGTGTTGAAGATGTTATTCAGCGCTACCTTAACTCTTTTAATCCAAACTATTGCGAGAACCATCATGAAAGCAACTACAATCATGACGAGTACTCGCAGCAGCAGTATAAGAAGGTCCCAAATCAAAATATTGAGGCATCATCGTCCGGTGTTAATAATGGGTTTTGGTGGGATGCACCTATTGATTATCTTGGACTGGAGGAGCTTCAGCAGTTTGAAGGTTCAATAGAGGGGTTGAGAAAGCAAGTTGCTGCAAGGGTCAATGAGATTGATCGTACTTCGATGAGTTTAGTCCCACACAATTTTGTTTATGAGGGTGAAGCGCCAACAATTTGTAGATTTGGTCCTGACTCTTACCTGAACATGCTCTTCAGTTGAAGAATTTGTTTAGAAACTTGTCAGTTAGAAAGTGGTAAATTAGTTAGGCATTGTGTTACTTGTTAGTTGTTACAGTGTTTCTACTCGGCAGTACGTAGTGAACAAAATTGTTTAGAAAGCTATACGGAGTACATGAAAGTCGTACAAATTTTTGTCAGTCACTCTATATTGTATGACTTGTCAATTTATATATAACTTCTCTTTTTCCTTATCAATTTACAGAGTTACTGTATGTCTATTTTGCTTATCAACCTATGTATGTTCTTTTGCTACTGTTCAAGTTGAGTCATTTTACGGTCAACGACCTAACTTTTGTTTGAGATTGTTGCGAAGTTTTATTTAGCTTCCCCTCTTCTTTACGACTCGCTGGCCCCTGTCTTTGGCTAACCCTCCCCAGGTGGTCCTGGTATGACTTGGCTAGGAAAGAACAATTAAAATGATTGTCTAATGTTCCTGCTATTATTCAGGAATTAGTAAATTAAAGCATGAAACTCTCTCTGAAATGTATCATAAACATCTGAGATAAACATGGGTACTGCGTAGGAAAGAAAAATTGAAGAATATGTTTGGAAGATCAAACGTCCAGAGCTGCTGGCTTTTATACATTATGATAGAAACTACAAATAAAAGGTATAGTACAATTGTTCGTGTGATTTTAAGAATTATTTCATTCGAGACAATTCGGAAGAAAAACAGTTTTTTCTTTGGATGAAGGCATGAAGCAACTCTTCCCGTTTGCTAAACACTCATGCTTAAACCTAGTGGCCAAAAACATTCAGCTCAGAAGAAAATTTACAATCAACTTGAGTAGCCATAATTGAAGTTATAATTTGCGTATGATAATAAACTTGCATTTTATGAAATGCTAATAATAACAACTTGTGTGTTGATCCTAGTCGATATTAAACAAACATGTCTCAGAGTAGGTAGTCCAGCAACGTTTTAAAAGAAGAATCAAGATGGAGATAATGCAAGAATCAGCATCGAATGCCCCAATATTGCTTAAACCATGGAGTGCATCACACAAATAGGGCTTAAGCAGGCCCGTCCCGTTCAAATTCGAGGCCCGGTGCCGAAATTACAAATGAGGCCCCTAAAAATACAATTATGCTACAAAAACGAGAATGATAATATAAAAAAAGTTCTTTTTATTTCATGCCTTCAATTGTTCGAAAAAGAGTTACATATAATATGATAGAATCAATACATAAATTCATGATTCAAAAAACTTCATCCTCCTTGCCTTTCTTGAAGCAAAATCATCTATTAGACTCTCAACATTTACTTTCTCTAGGACATTGTTCTCTATCGCTATTAACGCTAAACCATTAAGTCTCTCTTGCAACATTGTGGACCGCATATAGTTTTTCACCAACTTCAACTTGGAAAAACTTCTCTCTGCAGAAGCAACAGTAACAGGGATAGTTAACAAAATTCTATAAGCAATAATTGAATTAGGAAAGCAAACTCCACGATGCAAAAATTGGAGAATTTCAAGAGGT
>CAAKMY010051231.1:0-11667 GCA_901111285.1 Corrigiola litoralis | reverse complement strand
CACACACACACACACACACACAAATCCCCCATATAGCCGTAATCTTAGTCATGTCATGCATAAATGTGCATGTTTGAGTGGTTATCATAGGACAAAAAAGCCAGTGTCTTCAGAAGAATAATGATCCCAATTTCACCATATTCACTGCTCTCTGTTTTGTTATCCGACAAATGTTCAAATCAGGAAACTGATATATTAACTTCCATGTCTGTAAACATGATCAGGACTTACCTGATTTTGAGTTAATATTTTAATTTGGGTTTGAAGACAACCATGTGGTCACAGGATAGTTATCCACCCCCCAGGTCCCCCAGTGTAAAAGAAGCAAGACCACAGCCACTCGTCCAATCAGTTCTGGAATTTGTTAGCCACAAAGCTCTAATTGTTTATGCTGAGGCTAGCCCAGGGTTTGCAGGGGTGAAATGCGTTATCTACACCCAGTGGACGTAGAAATGAGGGTGCACCATAAGAAACAGTAACAATTAGATCAGGAACAAATGAACATCTTGATTGGTTGAACGAACAATCCTTAAAAAGCAGAAAAGTTGAAATGTGCTAAATATGTTGAACATCTAAGTTATTAGATGAACAACTAGCAATAGCTATAGTCAGCATAAAAGGTCTTTCTGCACTTGTACAGGCAATGGCTGCAACACCGTGGTAAGAGCTGCACTAATCGAGCCCCCCCCCCCCCCCCCCCGGGCCACGGCCCCTTTTGGATACTGGTACTGTGTGTCTGTTGGTACTTCAAATGAAATCTCGAGTAGAGTTATAGAAATGTGCTTTTGTAAATGGTCTAGCTTGGACATGTTTTTGAGGCCAGCAGCTGTTGGACTTTGACAAGTGATCATGGGTAGAATCATCACAATTGAGATCCATGTCCCAAATTTTGTCCCATTCCCTGTCCCACAGCTTCTTATATTATTTTCCTCTAGGTCAACCTTTTTATACATATAAAACTTTGATTACTGGTACAGTCTATATATGAGCATGATTGATTTTTGGAATCATCCGCAGGTTGTCCACCTTTCCTCCTGCGTCAAGAACACTCGGGCAGTGTGTTTGCAAGGCCTGGGAAGCCAACAAGTGAGGATTTAGTGAAGGTCCTAGAGGATGTTCGCCTTGGCTATCTCTTGTCACGCTTTGGTCTAGATTCAACATGTGAATGGGCGAGTGTTCTTTCCCTGGGTGAGCAACAACGCCTTGCTTTTGCACGTCTGCTGCTTGCTAAGCCATATTTGATTCTTCTGGACGAATCAACCAGTGCTTTGGACGAGGATAATGAGGTATGCATTACTGTATTGTGGTTTACATATTCTGGATGACTCCCAAGTTTTTTTGTTTTTCGTTTTCTGAATAATAATAATAGTTGAAACATAAAACTTCAGGCGTTGACCAGGTGGTATATAGTGGCTGTGTAGTTCAGAACATGCTGTTATTGATAGAGCCTATCTACTTATATAATCTTCTAAATTCTAAACTGAATCCCAACTTCTAGATGTTAATTTTCAAGCTTAATGTTGTGTTTGTCTGCTCAGGCTCATCTATATCGTTTGATCGAGGCTGCTGGTGTAACGTATGTTAGCATTGGCCACAGAAGATCATTGTATAACTACCATACCAAACTCTTGCATATTTTGAAGGCTGACCCTGAATCCACTGAATGCAACTGGTTTGTCAAGTCCATAAATCAAGAAGCCAGCAACAACTTGTTGGAACTAGGATCTTAGGTAGACGGGACTGTTGGGTTTGCCTTAGACTGCTTCGTCGAAGTTCGTCTTGTCTTGGGTGCAACACCGAGGGCAAGAAAGGTGCCTCGTTAAGAAATGAAATTGTCAGATGGGTAAACCTGTATGATCAGGCTGTCCAAGGTCAGGAGAATGCTCCTACATTACTGATCACAAGCAGCAAAGCATGTCAAACTCTTGATGTAAATAGTTGGTCATTGGACATCTCTTGCTGATGGTATACAATTTTCACAATAAGTATTGTTCTATAGTTGTACAGGAAATTTGATCCTTTTTGCCGCGAGGCATCCTTTGTCGCATTATTAACATTTTATAGAGTTGGTCTAGTGGCTGTAATTCATTTCGAAATAGGGAATGGAGGCCCAGAACTGGGGTTGCATCCATGTGAGGCAGGTAGTTCTGAACTTACGTTTTGTATCTTAAAATGTTGTGTCACATGAAACTTATTTAGTTGCTAGGCCGACATATTCTCGAGGATCGTGCTCCTGGTTTTGGATCCATCATTCTCCTTATGCTTAGGGATGTAAGGCTTTCGAGTCCACTGAGAAAAAATATGTCCATGTTTGACGTTGTTGGTTTTGTGAGAAAATTATGCTCATGATCAGCTGGTTAAGGCTATGTTTGGCAAAAAAGACTGATAAGGTAGCTGAAAACTGATAAGATAACTGAAAACTGATAAGTTATCTGATTAGCTAGTTAAAATTTTAAAACTGATAAGGTGACTGATTTCAATGGAGTGTTTGGTACAATTTGTTAAAAAAACAACTGATATTTGACAAAATGACATAATAAGACATGCTTATATTTGGAAATAATATTAAGGATTTAATAGATGGGCTTGTTATTTGGTAAAATGTCTTGGGGTAAAATTGGAATAGATTTATGACCAGTACCTAATTTTTTTTATAAGCTACTTGTGGTAGCTTATTCTTGATAAGCTAAAAAAGACTTATAAACTACTAAGAACATGCACTTACCAAACACTTTTAGTTTTGGTCAAACAAGTTTTTTTCAATCAAACAAGTCAATATTATATTATAAGCTACCTGAAATGGCGTGCCAAACATAGCCTAAGTATTTTTTTTAATTCCATTTTGACGCATGTAAGCAATTTATTTGAAAAATGAGCCAATCTGAGGTGGGTTTGGTATAAGATTTGAAGGGGAAGTATGTCATATGAGTATCAAAATTTGAGCTTTCTCTTCTAAAAAAAAAGTAAAAATCTCAAAAGTAATGGTTAAAAATTATAATTACGTGTTTTTGCAAACAATTACCTAATAAATGTTTACGAATAACTATCATTTAAGTCGAGTGTTCGTATTAACTACTATATATGGAGTATGTCGAACCCACTAAACACTAAAATTGGCCGAATGACCCGCATGGCACGAGCATGGTCATTTAAATGAACAAATCATAAATAAATGAACTTGTTTACCCATTTTGTTTGAAATAATTCCTCCACCCTAACACAACATTTTAGTTTTCTAGTAGTAATTGTGCAATTTAATTGAATCTAACATAACTTAATTCAACTAAATTGAGCTCATTTAAACTGAATTAAACTAATGGAACCGAAATAAACTAAATGGAACTCATTAAACTACATAAAACTAAACCGAACCATATAAGACTATAATTGCTTAATCACAAAGTATATTAAATTAAACCAATTGAAACTTAACTTAATTGAATTGAATGAAACTAAATTCAATTAAACTAAATCGAAGTTGAAAAAATGATGAGAATTGGGTAAGAGGCAGGCAGGTAGGGGGCCACGAATGGCTACCAATAAACCATATCACTATCTCTCACTTCTAACACACGTCCGCAACTCCCACCTCTTCTTTTCCTCTCCTTTTCAACTCAACTCAACTCAACTCAACTTAACTTAAACACTTTCCTTTCTTTCTTTCTCACTTCCAACATATCTTGCTTTTACCAACTTGTGCTCTGTTTCTCAGGTACATATTTATCCCCACTTCATTTTCTCACTTAGAAAACACAAATAACATTTCTTTTTCCTCTTTTTATGATACTTTTGGATAAAGATTTGATTTTTATGCTTACTAAGCTGAAATATTTGGTGGGTAGTTGCTAGATTTATTGTATCTCTTACTGGATATGATATTTGATAGAGTCTAGTTATTTCTTTTTTGATGTAGCTTGGATAAGTTATGTACTAGTACTTGCAAATTTGCTACTTAGTTAATGTTTTTGATACTAGTGGGAGGAGAGGGGAGATACTATAATTACAAAGAAGTAGGGGAAAGGCGGTCTATTTTTATAATAAAAGTAGACGAAGCCATGTTGGCCCATGAAGGGATATACTCCCTCCGTCCCAATAGAACAACCCCATTTGCTTTTGGCACAAAGTTTAAGAAAAGAGAATAAAAATGGGTTCCACATGCAAGATTAAGGAGAAAGAGTAGCACATGGGTGGTTTGCAACCCAAAAGCAAAGGCATTTATAATTTATGTGATAAAAGTGACTAAAAGCTTACTAAATAAGGAAATGGGGCTGTTCTATTGGGACGGAGGGAGTATATCTCTTATTTGACTTGGGCTCGTAGGAAGCTTGCGTTAGTTTACCTTGTGGGGAGCTCCTTTGCTTTTATGATGATAAAAGTAGACGGTCTATTCTAAGAATTTGTGTTCGAACATATGACCTTCATCTTCACTACTAGACCAAGACCTCATTGCCATAACTAGCAAAAGAAAGTATTGGGGAGACCGTCTTTTGTTTGTTATAGAAGTAGACGGAGCCATGCTGTTCAACAAAGGGGTATATATATCTTTGATTTGACTTGCGCTTCCAGAATGGGCTGATTTAGCTTAGAGGAAGCTTGTCTTTTTTATCGTAAGAGTCGATGGTTTATTTTAAGAATTTGTGTGCTTTTGTCCCTTGTGTTTTTCCTGATTATGTTAGTTTTGTTTCTGTGTAATACTTGTCATTTATTTGATCGAAATCTGTAAAGTTATGGACAATGTTTGATAGATGTAGAATTTGTGAGGTAGTGCTTACCAGTTTAGGTGATGTTTGTTCTTGCTGTGTTGTTTTGGGTCTATCCCTCCTAATTTTTGTAATCAAGGTGTTGTACAAGCATAGTGGTTACTGAATTTTGAACTGAAATTGACTAAATGAATGTCTAATGAGGGAGCTATGCTACCTGGACTCGGCTATAAGTATCCAACAAGGTCACCTGTTCTCCTGTTGGGGTCAGCCTTTTTTTAAGAGAAGTTACAAATTTGTTGCTTAAAATGAAGTGTCAAGGGTCCATACCCATGTCGGGAGTTTTGAGTACCAGCCACGGGTAGGTGAGGTGAAAGAAAGAGTCCGGAAATCCGGGATCCTCCGGGTAATATAGTCGGGGAGTCTAGCAGTGAAGATATTATTACATGTTTTGAGATCATGATAGTTGTGAAACAATATGAGAGTCTAATGTTAACGTTGTGTTGGTTGTCAGGGGAACTTGACGACCATTGTGGGGATGTGTTTGTTAGATCACTGCACTCATGTTTAAAAGCAACAATCTTGTTGCTAGGATTTTCGAAAGACAGATTCGTAATCCTCTTCCTGGCACAAATGTATCTCCTCATTCCTTTTTCTATTGTTACTCACATTGTTTTCTTATGGCCCTGTTTCAGACTTTAATTCTCACGATGGTTTCATTGCCCAGATTCGTCGTGCTCGGCAATTCTATGATAATCTTGTGCCAAGTTATACCTTATATGATGTCGAATGCCCCGACCATTCTTTCCGAAAGTTCACAGAAGATGGTCAGTTCCTGATAAGCTTCAGTAGAAATTGCCAGGAGCTTATTGTGTATAGACCAGCGTGGTTATCATATTCATGCAGCGGACAAGACTGCAATGTGCATGATCTCCCTTCAAGAGGAAGGAAGTTTGAAAGCTTCTTCACTCAGCTGTACTGTGTGTCACTTGCATCAAGCAATGAGCTTATTTGCAAAGACTTCTTTCTGTATATGGAGAGCAGCCAATTTGGACTCTTTGCAACTTCTACTGCACAAGTCCATGATGTCCCAGCCACAGGAGGAGCTATACAAGGTGTCCCAGCAATAGAAAAGATAACTTTTCACCTATTGAGGTGTGCAGTTTGATCTTGGGCTTTTCAATAGTTTTGATCTTTTATTGGTTAGTACTTGGATCTGACTCTCGCATAGAAGCAATCAAATTTCAGCCTTTGAGTTTTCTAAAGCTTTTTGATGCCATTCATTTGTTTATCTTTATAACATTTTAGATTGGAAGATGGGATTATGTTGGACAAGAAGATCTTTCACAATGATTTTATTAATTTGGCTCATAACATGGGTGTGTATCTCTACGATGATTTGCTTGCTATTGTGTCCCTCCGCTATCAGACTATACACATACTCCAAATAAGAGATTCCGGGAACCTTGTTGATGTGCGGGCTATTGGAGAATTTTGTCGGGAAGATGATGAACTCTTCTTGAATTCAAGTTCTCAGGCAAGACATATTTATCCTAAAAGCCCAAGATTTCTGGTAGCATGCGTAAAAATGCATTTGTTTGGGCAACAGTGGTCTTGATAGTGTTGATTGAGGAAATAGCATTGTTCATCGTTATTTAGTCTCTTTCTGCAGTGCCCAACAATCAGTGAGAAAGGTAAACAGCATCAGACTCCTGCGAACAACACGGGGAATGTTGCCAACAGTAATACTGATTTACGACAGAATCCTTTCCTGGCTGGCATCAAACAGCGGTTGCTTTCATTCATTGTTCGAGGAATATGGAATGAAGAAGTGGATGAAACACTGGTTAGTCTGTATAATCCTCAAAATAGCTCTCCACTTACTATGTAGTACTGTAGGTCATGCTTTTTTCTAGTTTGTTCTGGTATGGCTAATGTCTACCAGCGACGTGATAATTGATTCCTATTTGCACAATTACTTAGATTTCTTAGTGATTTTTAGCATTTACCTTGTTTTGTTGCCAGAGGGTCCAATGGCTGAAGAAGAAGTTCTATTTTCATTTTCAAGATTATGTTGACTTGATAATATGGAAGGTATATTAACCATGTTTAAGAATTCCAAAATGTTGTCCTGTGGTTACCCTTGCACACTTGTATAACGCAAACCTGATTACAAAGAGGACTCTTCTCATGCACAGGTTCAATTCTTAGACAGACATCACTTGCTGATCAAGTTTGGTAGCGTTGATGGAGGGGTAAGGCCACCTCCTATCTTTTTATTTTTTTTTTGGTATGTGTGTTCCCTCTTTTAGAGATTGGTGTGAACAAAGGGACTGCTTTCATCCTGTGGAACATTCCATAATGCAGTAATTGGCTCTGAGTTCTGCTTTATTGGAAACAGCCGTTTGATAAAACATGAGTTGTTGATTGAAATTTTTCCAGGTGTCCCGGATTGCTGACCACCATCCTGCTTTCTTTGCTGTATATAACATGGAGGATGCTGAATTTGTAGCCTTTTACCAGGTTTTGTCCCTCGCAGCTCATTCCCTTAAGTTTATACTCAAGTATTTTGCTCACGAGCCTTTTTATCTCGTGTCATAGAATTCAGCAGAAGAGCTTTATGTCTTGTTCGAGAAGTTTGCTGACCACTTTCATACGCCTCCAAACAATTCATTACATATGAATTTCATCTCATCCCACTCAAATAACGTCCACGCCTTTGAGCAATTGATCTGTATGAAAAATAAGTCTGGAAGCCTCTCCCAGGCAAGTTATTTCATTATTATCGAAGTTACCCATTTGATAGGGTTTTTGAAGGCATAAGGTTATCAGCATAGTTGATCGGTCTTGGCAAGTCCAAATTGTCAGCAATATCATATTTTATATTTCTTTGACATGTCATTTTGTATTGCAGTTCTTGAAGAAAACTTTGGTCTCTTTGCCGTTCACTTGTCAGTCTGAGAGCCCGTCACCTTATTTTGATCAGTCTATTTTTCGGTTTGACGAGAAGGTTTGACTCTTGTTCTAATATTCTGCCTATTATGTATTTCAAGTGATGCTACCATGGTATGTTGTGCCCTAGTTGATATAGTTAAATTGACTTTTTTTTTTTTTGGAACGAAGACATATATATTAGTGTTCAAATTCGCTTTTCAACTTGAGCTATTCTTTTTATTTCTGATAAGCTTATTTAGTATCTCCAGTAATGCTATAGGTCTGAACTCTTAGTTAGAGGCTTAGAGCAAACTCATCGTGTTACTTTCTCTTATTATAATTGTTCAAATTTACCTGCCAATTTGTTGGAGATAATTGCAGCAAGCCTACGATGGCTTATAAATTTTCATAGAAGCTAACTGCTTAAAAAGACCAGGATATGTATGAATGCATGTGCATCCATTCTGACTCAGAAGACTTCCAAAAGATTACTTGATGCATGCACATATGATCTATTACCCGAGTGCTTGACTTTCCGCATTGTTTAGTTTTCATTTTTTGTCAAAATAGGAATTAGGATGACAGTCGATGCATGATTGAGGAACATATGCCTCGATGTTACTGCTTTGCCTATACCGTTCTTGGAAATATTTATAGCACAAGGAGTGAAGGATCCTAAAATGAGAGAAAGGATATAAAGAAGGTGTCCCATGAAGACATCAGCCAAACTGGATCATACAGATATGGCATGGGGGCTCGGCAAAACTAACCATCATGTCAAAAGTTAATGGTTGATTATGTAGCATGTGGTTCTTCTAGAGCTTTGTTTGATACATATTCTTACAGTTGTATAAGAGTTCTTGCTTGACGCTCTTGATTTTTTTTTTTTTTTTTTTTGGGACGCATATCCACATATATTTGATTGTCTACCTTCTTCAAGAAATTTAGTACTTGGCTTTGTGCTCCTGGATTCCTATAAAACTTTTATCCAGGGGTAATTATCTGGTTAGTATGCATGTTTTAGAGCTTGGCATCCGAATATTGTTTGGTTAGTTAGTGCTTTTTCTAGGTCACTGAAAATATTGTTCTTCCTTGGTATATTTTGTTTTTTTTGTCTAAAATGTATTTTGTACTTCTGTCTTCCATGTTTGTGGTGTTGTGTACTTTAGGCTGACTATTGTGCAACTGTTGAGGGCTTTGTTGGATTGGCTCCCATCAGTACCTCCTGTTACACTTTTGTAAAGGCTAACAACCGGCTAATAGGCCATTATTCGATCTGTGCAATGTAAATTTCCTTTCCCACCATGTCTTGGCTGAATCCTATGTAGTTCTGTTGAGGCGTAAAGTTATTAATGTGTACATATCGGTATGTGTTACACATTTGCACTGTTCTGCCTGGAGAATTTCCAATCCTCATCCTCCTGCCTGTTTCTTGACTGCAGCTGATTTCTGCCACTGATCGGCATCGGCAGTCTACAGACCATCCCATTAAGTTCATCTCAAGGAGGCAACCCAAAATTCCCAAGTTCAAGATCAAACCAGGTATACAGCTGACACGATAAATCCAGCATCACTTCTAAGTTACGCTTCTGTGATTTCGAATTTGATGACTGAGCTAAGCAATGCGCAAATGTTTGTTTAGGCCCAGAAGCTGGCAATTCAGATGCTCGGGCGAAGAAGATATCTTCATTCCTATTCCATCCGATTCTACCACTAGTCGTTTCCATTCAGCAAACAATGTTCTTACAGTCATCAGTCGTGAATATTCACTTTCGAAGATGATTATAGAGCGCATGCTGCTTGGATCCTTTTAATGAATATTCACTTTCAATTTTGGTGAGAGAAATGTATGTGCATGATTGTGAGTTGATTATGCATTGTTCCTCATATTAAATGTAGATTAGTTTTTAACGTTGTGCCTTGCACACGATATCATGTAACATTATTTGAAGATTTGAAATCCAATAAGTATCAGTAACTTCTTGTCTCATATTACTTCTGATCTACTCATTTCATCACATTTGCCTTTTGGCATTATTGAAATTATATCTTGATTATCAATAATTATCTATAGGCAGTTGAAAACTATAAAAATATATACCTGTCTAAAAAGAGTTGTAAATACAAATTTATACATTATAGATTTGATTTTTTTGTTTAGAATTATTTCTTGCGTTGTCAAAAATTTCTTGAGTTGTATTGATCTTGAAAGTGTGAAAAACAAAATGTGGTGACATGAATGTATGGGAAATAGTAATTGTTACAGAATTGCTATAAGCCTTAATGTTCAAACCTAGAGACAACACTTTCTAAATATATTAAGTAAGAAACAAATTTGAATAAAAGGTCTACATATTCTTCACTATTACGCCAAAAGACACAAACATCATTGAACAGCAGGCAACATTGTTCGTCAACCTCCTGCACTCCAGCACCTCATGATACTATGCTAGGAAACCAGCTTGTTAGTCTCGTAGTGTACGAGAAATCAGAGTTTGCACAATGATTTTATTCGCTCCAGTTCCTTAGCCAGACACAAACAACGTTTAAGAGCCAACAATTATGCTCTATTGTACGAACATATTCCATATTTCTCATAAAAAGCTTTGATGAATTTCTCAGTCTCATCCTTGATGAGTCCTCCTCCACCAACCTAACCTGGATTACCCATACAGGTCCCGTACAATTTATAAATATGTCTAATTTTAAGATAGAATTAGACTGTGCTTTAAGTCAGTACTTAGTTGTTCAAGAAAAGGTATATCAAGAATTGTAAAAATACAAAAAAAAAAACAAAAAAAAAAAAGAGATCAGAGGTACATGTGGCAGCACATGCTCCTTGTAGCATGGTTTCGTACAAGTTGAGAAACCAACTACTCAAAACCTAAGCTTTGTACCCAGGACCTTCAACATATTAGTGAATTGCTCAGTGAACCACTATGCCAATTTTATTTCCTGGTTATTATCTGCATAAAACTAGTTTTTTTCAACTCTAAGGGGTGCGCCATCTCCTTCCCGCCCCCTACCCTTGCCATTGCACCCAATAATACCATGCACCACGCACCAACCTTATGATTAGGCATCAACATGTATGCAAAAACTAGGCGATGGTTATCGAGGACGATTTTTGGAGGGAAAAATATCACTTAAGAGTGTTGGTTTGAAAAGCGTTTTCCCCTAAGGGAATGTTAATTTTGCAAACTGTTTCCCGCAGAAAAGTGTCCTACCAAAATCATCTCACACTAGGATGAGAGGTTTTAAATTGAAACAATAATACACCGAGAGTTTTCTTATTTATTTTTGGTGAACAATACAATGAAAAAATCGGGGTCAATGTTTCAAATATTGTGTTGTATTCTATATTAATGTTAGTTAGAAGCCATTTTATATAATATGGTCAACTAAAATTGAAATTTTTAAAAAGTACTCGAAATGCATTACCAAACTCATACATTGTATGTGCATATTTCTTTTGTCATAGAGTTAGAAGTAATAAGAACTAGGTAGGACGTACACCCTCTGCTGCAATGAAATATTGATATCCCCCTCTTTCATTTTGGATGTTCCAATGAACTATACTCCAATAAATGGTAACAAACAAAAATTATACTCCCTCCTTATTTTAATATAGATTGATTAGGTTGCACTAAAAAGTATATATTTTCTAATGTTTTTCCCAAATCGCCTCCTTTAAAATGAGAAAGTATCTACTTTTTAGGGTAACCTAATAGATTTTAAGGGCGATCCCTAACAACTCCTTTTCTTTTTATATATATCGTTCTCATCTTCCAATGTCATCTATGTCCTCTTTTTATTCCTTCCTTAACTTTTTCTTAATTGTTGTGCAAATGGCTAAAATGACTTATAAAAAAATGGAGGAAGTACAAAACACCCCTATGTAATTATACGCCCAAATTCAACCTCACATAATTTCCTCTAAGGCTCGGTTGGGGGAAAATGCCATAAGGAAAATGATTTTTTTAGTTTTCCTTTGTTTGGTTTGGATAGAGAAAATAAAGTTGAAAAATTGGGA
>CAAKMY010051226.1:0-16508 GCA_901111285.1 Corrigiola litoralis | reverse complement strand
TTTGGTAATAAGTTTGAGACATTGACCGTTTTTGTAATTAGTTTTTGCTTTGGCAGAACCTAATGTTTGCGCTAGGAGAATCACGAAGGGAAACATCAGGAAACACAGACGTCCCTCCAAATCACCACGGCCCAAGAAATTTAAGTACCTGTCTTTGGACTATGCTTCTATGGCGTAGTACGTACGGAGTAGTTGTTATTCAGAAAGTGATTATGCTAATAGTGTAATTAAGTTCATTAGTAGATAGGACTCTGAGTATAACTTATCGAACCATTGCGAGTGGCGGCGTGAAAGGCTAGTTGTTGTGAATGTCAAGTTAGTTCATGCGCTTTGCAGAGATTTTGGTTATTTAAATATGTAGGTTAATTTGAAGTAACTATATAATTTTACGTATACATTCAAGCTTTGTTCTTGGAGGGAGCTAAAATTTCAAATTTGTCGTAAATTTACGTATACTACCTTGTGTTCTTCGTGTGCACCAAAAGTTATCTTTGATAGGCGAATGTACGTGTTATTATGATTCTTATAATTGTATGGCTGATAAAATCGGACATGTTGATCATGCATGTCACTGCAGCCAGCTTTTCTTTCTGCAGCGAATAGTGTATTTTACAGTTCGCACTGATCGAAATCATGAAATGTCAGTTTCTTGGTGAAACACCAGCTTAAACATGCTAACTAATGCAACGTTGAATTGCAATTACACTAGTCTCCACAATATATTTGTAGTCAAGCATATAATCTATTTCCCCTACTTGTAAATGAGGCTTTTGAATGATTTTAAAATAGCAGGCTTTTCCCATTGGTCTTTCTTCTCTCAGTTATGTGAGACTGCGTTCATGTGCAAGTGTGTAAACTTCATTCCTCGTGTTATTTAACTGTAGTACTGTCAGGATATGTATTGAGCGAACACGAGGTCATTATGATTAGAATGAACGAATTTATCATCTATTCATCGGAGATATGAATGTATAAAGCTAGTGTACTGGTTTGTATTCTTCGCGTGCACCAAAAGTTGTCTACGGTAGGAGATAGTGCTTGTTAACATAATTCTTATGATTCTACGGCTGATAAAAGAATCAGACAAGCTACCTCTGTTTGGGACTTGTTGACAATGTCCTGCAACGATTGAAAATCCTCTCCTCTTTTAAGCCCGCACAATTCTTGTTTACAAATCTTTAATGATGAATGTAAATAGTTATGTTGAAACATGACAAGAACATATGCATTACAGAGCTGATCTGTCTTTATGGAATCAGAAATCAGAATAGAGTAATCCTAACCTGAGTGATGTTATTGTGGGATCAGAAATTAGGATTATGCAGTGTGGCTTATCGTACTTGTCCTAGTAACTAAACGCTTAGAGATTTGCCTAGGCGCTCCATGAGGGAATTTTTATACAAAGTTTCTCAACCTGCTTCTCCATGGCAAACTGAAAACCATAGTGCCACATGTCCGTCATACTCCTCTTTTTAAGGTTACTCGACCACAAAGGACTACTCTATTTCCAAACCACAATGGTCCTCCAGGATTTGGTTTACCAATCGTACAAATTTGTGTTGTTGCCGCAGTCGGTCTTTCCTTCCAGCTTGTTCAAATTCTTCCAAAAACATATGATGCCCATTCATATTTATGTTATCGAAATGATAAGTGTATAACAAAGGATATGACCCAAACTCAAACTTCAATATTAGTTTCTGCACTTTAGTCTAAGAACCACTGAGTTTATGCAACGTAACCTGAACACTATTACAACCTTTCATCATTGTCCAAATCTCACGTAAGCATCTTCGACATGTAAAAAGTTTCCAGATCATGTTGACATAGGGTTCCGCAAAATACCGTGTGAAATCTTAATAGCACAAACAGAAATTCACACAAATATTCATAATTTAGAGGACTGGAAGCTGAACAACATAATCTATTTCGGTACCTTGTAAGGCTTCCATTGCTTCAAAGTATCAAACCATTCATGGAAAGCTAAGTAGGAGTCTATTCTCCTTACATTATACATATAAAAATTCATTGGAACCAAGAATCTTACCAAGTCACCAGACAGATAGATGAATCAACGGCAACTCCTTGATTATATCTAGATACAGTAAGTCATTAATTACTCCTAAAAATGTCTAGATACACTAGCAGGCGGTCGAACATCTCGCATGCCTGTCAATCTCTCGAAGAGTTGTGTGTCCTCTGCACGGGTTACTAAAATGATAAGCATGTGGAAGTAAGAGGTAATTCTAAACTTATTGTGGTCCCTTTGTCATTGATATGATACACTCTGGGAAGACAAGGCTCATCCCAAAAATTGACCTGTTACGGAATGGCCATTGGTAAAGGAAGTTGATCACAAAGGAACATGGTTAGAATGACATTTAAAGATGAATAGTTCAGTGGCTCAAGGTACTGAGTCACAACTCCGCTGTCCGTCGCTGGATATTTTTCGTCTGATTCGTTCTGCAGTACAGAATCAGGCACCCGGGAGAACTTTGTGACCCTACCCTGTTGATTATGCGATACTTAGATGAGAGTGTCTCACAATTGTTTTCAGGCAGCTCCTATACTCTAGATACATGGAGGCCTCTTTCGTGATGGAGGGCATATTTCTCACATAGTCAGCAGCATTCATGAGTTTAGTGCACTTGTGACCAACACAAAAGACATCAGCCAAAATGAGAGTTTTCAAAATGGTCCTTGCTGCAGCAGTGAGCATCACTTGGCATCAGCGAAATATCAAGTGTTACTCAGTACATGTAGAAACCAGTTAGTCTTTGTAAGGCAGGTGATGCAGGACATTTTCACAAATGTCAGATTTCATTCATTTTTGAGGACTCTGGAGCCTGAACGGGTACCCAAACTTAATGTAACTAGTTGATTACAGTGGCGGATACAACTAAATTAGAAAGGGGTAGCTTATGTTACCCCAACTTGTAAAAATAGGTAGAAAAGGGTAGAAAAGATAGGAAAACATATTGAAGGGGATAAAATCGCTACCTCCATCTTCAAATCTTGAATTCGTCCCTGGTTGGTTTTCTTTCTTGCTTAGTAATATAAGCTTCTTGTTATCTCTTGTTTACATTTGATTGTGGAATGTCTGCCCTTCCTCCAGATAATACTGTTCCACTCTATGCACAAAACTAAGCTAGTCAGCTTTTGTATTGCTTTGTAAACTGGGATTAAGCTAGTATAGACTTTATAGCATTTCATATTTTCATCCTGGTTTACGAATTACAACAACAAAATGAGGGGAAAACTAAAAGTAGATTGAAGTTTTTACAAAGAAAGCTCAGAGTGTATCAGCCTAGTTTAATAAACATATGTGCACGATGGCCTTATCTAAGTACTAACATGATGATTTAGAGCATTTAACAAAACCAACATATTAGCACAAATTATTACTCCACTTCAAACAAAATACTGCTGAATAAGCCTTAGAGGTTAACAATTAGAAACGATTACATGATAAAAAAAATGACAGTATATTCATTAGCTACTGTCCTTAAATTTACAATTATGCTACCCTTCACCTATTCTCCTGCTCAAACACTTAGTTTTACTTCCTGCCTTTTCTTTTGGTAGTTAAATAAGTTATCCTATAAACAAGTGGTCTTCCTATCTTAAGAGGTTGAGAGAAACAAACTGTCATAAGGGACTCCTGCCTTTGGGACCCATCCATCCCCTAGGATCAACTGTGAAGCAGTATATGGTATTGCCTCCCTTGCATCAGTAACGACCTTGAAACCAGGCCAGTGAATTCGCCCACTTGTATCAGCTCCCGGACCCCAGTTCTTATACTCGAGGTAAATTGCATTCGTCACTGGAGTAGAAGGCCACTCTTCCCACCCAGAAGCGTTGACTAAGCTATCAAGAAATGACTCCATAACCATCACAGTGGAGTAAGGAAACCAAGGTCGACCAAGGAACCCACTTATGGTGGAGTGCACTGACCCCACCTCAGGTGCTACTGTGATCCTACAGCCTTGTAACGTGAAGCCCGATTTCTGATCTAAGGACTGTCTCCCTTGAGCGGTGTATGTCACTTTCTGATACTCTGGTACACGAGCATACAAATTACATCTTTGGAATACAGCAGCAGCAAATCCAAAGATAAAATCAACTGTGCCGTATATATCGCACTCTCTGTAGAAATGCATCCCTTCTTTGGCATAAAGTGTATCATGATATCCAATAACCCTACACTTGTAAAATATGGTGTAGTTTGCTGAACATAAAAGTGCCACTGCTTGGTCACTTTCTGTTCCTGCACTATTTTCAAATGTTATGTCTTGTGCCATGAATCCGTCGCCAAAAACAGCTGCACATAATAATCACATAACATTTAATTTAAGACCAAATTAAGAGTACTAAAGAAAAAAGACTTAACAAACTACAAACAGATTGAGGTTTATAAAAAGTGCTACAGGATTAACAAAAATTAATCTGCAAACTATGAAAAAACACAATATAAAGCCTATGGAACAGTTTATTTGATCTAAAATCCTATATCACAAACAACAATGCAAAACGGTCTTCTACAACTGCAGAAGTACAGAGACAGAAGCTATAGAATCTAATGACTTGACAAATTCAATTTTTAAACCTGTTGGCATCAACTAACAAAGCATTGCTCTCTGATAGATTCTATGATGCAGTCTGTAATTTTATAGCACTAGAACTTCCTTATACTGACAATATCAATTCATTGAGTTCTGTTCCCAATTTTCATATCAGCATTACAGATGCAATGCTAATATGTTTAGCACATCAAAATCTGAAGGATGATAAACAAAATTGCAGAGTATTCCTTTCTACATCATTCATGTGGAATCTAAATAAGTACTCTCAAGAGTGACGTATACAATGATAAAAAATGCGGAAGGATAAATCGACAAAAGCGCTTAAAAGCAATCATTAAACTGAATATCAACCATGAACAAGAACTCAGAAAGTTTTTTTCCTCCAGCATTAATAACAATATCGGAAATAATCCAGGAACGGTGTAACAACATCAGAGAAGTACTTACTGAAGGTAGCTGTGTCAGATGTCGGAAATTCAGGAGAACAACGATTGGCAGTAATCTTGGTCACTTCTGCTCCATCACCAACTAACACAATGTTCGTTTTGCTCTGAGGAACCACCACCACTTCGTTATAGACTCCAGCGCGGACATGAATGAAAAATGGAGTCGAACTTTGTGAAGGAGCAGCCAGTATGGCCTCAGAAACCTTGGTGAAATCACCATCTCCTCTTTGAGAAACTGATACATTGTACACCATCTTCGGGTTGTGCACCCTTCCATGATACTTCATGAACAGAACTAGTCCAGAAGCAGCCAGAGCTAAAACAAAAAGGCAAATCCAGATGCCATCCTTTTCAGCCATTTCTCAATCTTGTTTTTGCAGGTTGAAAAATATGAAGCGTTGTTCTAGCACATTTTGCAAAAGGTATGAGATTATCTATGAAAAAAGAGAAGCAAAGATGCAATCTCTGCAACTCCAGGCACCATTAAATTCAGTGTAGAAAGTCAAACTTAGGCGATTGTGATTGGTATAATACATCACTTATGTTATGATTCGGTAGTCTCTTAAATGCAAAAGAGCATTACATAAACTAATACGTAAACTACTCAACCAATTATTAGCATCAGGAAGATTAATGGTGGAAAAGCCTCTTGAGGAAATTCTCCTTTGTCAGAGGGTAGGAAGCAGCATGCATGTCCGCATCAATTTGCCAACTTTCGGATTGTCCTTACTTGATCCTAGCATGGTTTACCACATTGTAAAGGTTTAATGATGAGAGTTCAGTATGTGGAGCTAAACATGTCCTATTCTTAAGAATTAATAACGTCCTCTATAAAGCTTTACGAACTTCACTTTCTATCTCTTTCGAATCTCAAGGCTTTTCTTTGAGGCCAAAAAGATGAAGAGCAATCCACGTGCTCCCAGCTCAAAATTGTATGGCATTTTTGCAAAGGCAGCATAAAAATCCAAAGTTTGACAAGTCCCCCTTCCTAATAATTACATAAACTTCGTTGTTATTGCATTTGCAAACAAGTAGAGGTAGTACTAGTACCTAAGTAACCTAACATATTCTAGTGTATGTTTTTGACATCACAACTAAAGGAGTAAAGGCAAAAACCTATGATAAATTGATAATGATATAGTGAATGGATTATAACGGTGACACTTGGAGGAGAAGAATATTATGAGACTTGGAATATAAATCTTTTCGTAATGTTTCTAAATTTCATTATGGAACCAAATGACCAATGTCTTTGTTGTTCTTGGGACGAGACAGCTTTATCCCACGACAATGAGAATTTGTATATTTCATATTTATATAATAGTGAGAGTGTTAAGAGTATCTTAAAAAGGTGTCAATGGTGACTTTCATATCAATAGGTGGTCAAGGATGGCAAGATTACAATATAGTGTAGTCAGAAGATATACTGTCAGACACAGAAAGCATGTACTATGTAAATCCACGTAATGCCAAATAAATGAAGGGTAGCAAATATAGACTCTGACGTGGTGTGGTGTTTCCCAAAGTGGAGATTCTATGCTCCTTTAATACAGAAGACATCTTACTTCATAAGAAAGTAAGGCGAGATCAGAGCACTTGCCTACGCGGATAGCAACCCAAAACAGACATGTTATTCATACTTCCAACTTATAAATTCTAATCATCTCCAAAGATGGTATATTGTTTAGCCAATGAAGTCTTAACCCACCAAGATTTTTGTCTAACAAAGACTCCAACTCATCAACAGATACCACAAATCCACGCTAGAGAGCCCCGTTGGCTCTCAACAGCCTTGTACACAAATTGACATGAGGATGACTGGATGAGAAACAGTAAGGGAAAAGGCGCTTACACAAGAGTTTCACAATGCCAAGTATACGCATATACTTCATCACAATAATTTGACATAGCGAGTCCCCGGTAATAAAGCCAGATGCCTTGAATCACTTTGCATTAAGATAAAGGGATGTTTGGTACAAGCATTACAAAAAATGAGTCTACAAGCCGATGCACGTTAACTACGTTCATAGGATTCACGCTTTCACACTAATCCAGTGTCTTCAACTCTCCTTGTCAAACATTCACTACAACGCTGAGCAAAAGTTTTAAGATGCTTCAGAAAGAAGGAAAAAAAAAAAAAGGTGCAGAGCAATAGCCATACGATGCTTAAGAAATTCAATGTCGCCTAGCCACAAGATGCTTCCAAACTTCAAAGTGGCACTGTACCATAAAACGCTACTTCAGCTGGCCCTGTCATGTATATATGATTATCTTCCTCTCTCCATTCAATCTCCAGAGGTCCTCCGGGTAAATCAACAGTGCAATTCTGCTCATTGACAAAGAAAACTCAGACAGGAAATAACTTGACAGATAGGCAGAGAGAGAAAGGGGAGAGAAGGAGCTTAGAGATATCAGGTATAAAATGCATAACATATGAGAGCGAAATAAAAAACACAGCACTGACGGACTCACCCTGTCAGCTCGACCCTCCAGTACTGCAGCAACCACAACAGCACAGGCTCCTGTTCCACAGGCTAAAGTAGCGCCTGCCAAGCAAGCCAAAAGATTGTACAAAATTAAGAGGAAAAATAGATTTACGAAAGAATGCTGCAGACATCATCAGTTTAACCAGATAAAAGAGGAGAGAGACCATAATGATCATCTTCTTTATATTTGAAAAAACAAACCTGCACCACGCTCCCACACACGCATCTTCAGATGTGAACGAGAGAAAACTTGGACAAACTCTGCAAGATCAAGAAACGAAGTTCAGGGAATATATCCAAGCAAAAGAGACTCTGAACCAAAGCTAAATCAATCTATCATTTACTCCCAGTTACATTTTCAACAAGAGAACCATCCCACGGAACCACAGAAAAAACTAAATACCAGAGAAGTAAATTAGTATTTGTCTCTATAATCGAAAAACTAGTATCACGAGTTTGAAGTAACTACAACCTACGTATAGCAAAATTGAAGGATCAGCTGAAAGAAAAGCTCCTTATCTTTTTTTTGAAGGAATTAAAGATTGTATTAATACCTCCAAAAGGGTAGCAAGGCAATAGTTTTTACAATAGTTTTTGCAAAATTTAAGGATCAGCTGGAAGAAAAGCTCCTTATCCTCAGTCAAAATGATGTACTTTTAAAGATCCAACCAACTTCATACAACTGTTCAGTTCTTTAATTGCATTCCAGTTTCTACCTTCCTTAGTGGCTAAAGTTGGAAACCATGAAAAACAATCATGTGAGGCAGATGCCCTGATACTAACATTTTCCATTTGAACTATAAGGAGTTGACAATCTTTTCTCTATGAAAGGATGTAGTTTCAGCTGGATGGTCGAAAGCTATGTCAATTAAGAACCAGATCATAGCTGTTCTGGAGCATTATAATACCAGTGAGACGATGGAACATGTTTGACATAAACTTCTATAAGCCTATAAGTGTTCTTGTTAACACCTGAGCAACTTCCATTCCACCTGCCCATCAGCAGAGACTTCCAAGAGCATATAGGTTGCAAGATGGGATTGCTACCAATGGCTAGTCCTATTTCTGTCTGATGCAAACTGTTGGTTTTTTGAGATGTGCTTACACATATAACATATTGAAGGAGCAAAGAAGATAAGATTGTCGCCAGGTAACAGTCTTGCGTTTCAAACAGAGTTGATTCATGGTGATCTAGAAGTTTTTCTCTAATTCAACAGAAGAAAAAGGGAATAGATGCAGGAAGAAGAACGAATTCTGAATTTGAGTAGCAAGGTGACTAATACTTTGACAGCAGAGTCTAGTAACTTAATCCTGAGAAAAACTGCATGTTTGAAGTGGTTTTGTCCACGTTGAAATACGAAAGTTCCCATATAATGGTCATACTTGAGTCCAGAGGCCGTCCTTCCAGGAAACGACAGGCCCTTTAGCCTCTGACGAAGTACAAGTATTCACGTAAGACATTACGAGATTCCACCAACATGGGAACTTAATTACTCTTGAATTTCCAACGAAATGGGATTTATCAAATTTATTGTTGTTTGTTTCACCGACAGTTGACTTCGAAGCGGTCCGTCGACATACAAACTACAATATGTTCAGTGGAGACGAATGACATGGATAATATAAGCGTATCCATTTGGCAACTAATATCAAAGGAGTTCAATGATTTAAATCCTATACATTTTCAGCTTATGAAAAAAAAACTGTGAAAACTGAACTCATTATATATGAACATCTTAATTCAACTAGCGGAAAGATACATAACCAAGCATCTCATAACCAATTATCTAAAGGTAAATCTGACCTGTGTTAGTTCGCGCTGGAAAGACATTGTGATGCTCAAATTTTGGTCCAATATCGGCCAGATTTATTTGATCAACCACCAAATTCTGTTTCATCATAGGAAGCAAAATTCATAAAGTAGTCCTGCTAAAGCAAACAAGTGTTCAACAAAAAGTTGGGGAACAATCTTTTCTCAACAAACGGCTGAAGCCACGACTACCAATTCATAAAAACACACCATAAATTATTACATTTTTATTTATACAAAAAATAGTTTGAAGAAAATAAAGAAAGAAAGAAAACCCTACCTGCTCTCCCTTTCTACCAAAGGTAACACAATGTGGATTTCCCATGCTAACACAAGTAACACTCCACGTTTCATCATCAACTACTAAATCTGATTTAACAACAGAGTTTTCCTTGTTTGCTGGCAGCTTTGTAGGTACATTGGCGGCTGTAAGTACTGGCTCACCCATATCAACTTTCACCTGAAAATACAGCAAGTATTGTTGGAATCAAAAGTATGTCAATAAATTTAACTAAAAGGTAAAGCCACAACAATTCAACAGATAAATAAAGCACAGAGCATTATTTAATTAATATCTTGAGTTGCCAACATGAATCCCCCCCACCCCCACCCCACCCCTCTCTCAAATATTCAGTACAGAATTTTCTTTCAGAACAAAAGAACGTTGACGGACACACCAACAGCGTATCTGTACAAAAAGAAATTAAATAAATAGAAAAGTGTGTCGATCATGATTTACGTCATTAACAAAAACAATGCATATACCACATAGAGTAGCAACAAAGTGAAGCAAGATAATGTCAATCATGATCATAAGCAGGAACCATAAAAACAATAGAGTAGCTCCAAAATGAAGCAAGATAGACTACTATACTGCTACTACCACCACCACCACCCAGGAGTGGATCCTTAGAGTAGCGAGGGTGGCATAGGCTACCCTCAAATTTATAAAAGTTGGTAGAAAAAGGTAGATAAATGGTAGAAAAGTGGAGAAAAGGCAGAAAAGAGTAGAAAATGGTAGAAAATATAGGCTACCCTCAGCATAGGCTACCCTCATTTTAAATTCTTGGATCCACCCCTGCCACCAGCACCTTACCCTAGCTAGTACAAAAGCCAGTGTCTGAGCAATTATAGAGTGATATTTACAGGCAATAAGGATTTCATGTGTAGCCAATTATAGAAGGGAACTAAGACAGAAATATTTATAAAAACAAGTTGAGCTTATAGAAAAGTCAAGTTTGGAAAACAATCCTGAGAACACCTCAGAAGACACTAATGGAGGATGTAAGATGTACCTTTCCATCATCTTGAAGCTCGGGGACAATAAGACCAGCACCAGTGTGGATAGTGAAACTGAATCAAGAGATAAAGAAGATATGATACATAACCACCAAAGAATGCAATTCAGTATAATAGATGATAATTAATTATGGACCCAAAAAGAGACATACAATAATCCCATCATGAAGAAAACAAGTTGTATATCATATACCTCAGATATGTATAGCAAATACAAAGCAACTCTGTTTTAATCTAATTGAAATGTAGGCCACAGACTGGGTGCCTATCTCAGGCCCAAGCCCAACAGACTTTATGCCCCCTAAATCCTCCACGCCAACACCCCATAAGGACTTAAGCCTAGGTCCTTTAAGTTCAGAGTTATGGTCTTGCCATCTTGTTCCAGCCTACACCTCCATAAATATAGAACTACTTCTGTCTGGCCGTCAGAAAAGAGCTACTTATGCCTGAACCTAAGGAAGTGATGCTTTAATACAAACAAAAATCTACAATTTGTATAATTACAAAAGGAAAATTCTCTTAATACTGATGCTCTAATCATAGCGTCATACTACATGCCCTATTCATCAATTATCAGAGCTCAGAGGAAAACATAACAGAGTTTGCATTCTTTGTAGAATGTCAGGATAGGAAGTGACAAAGCCCAAAACTACAAGAACGGCAGTTCCAATTAGAAGGAGCCCCCTAGTTGACTGCTGAACACTCTCTGAAGCTCGGGTATACAAAATCTTTTCTTTGCTTTTCCAATTTTATTTATGATAAGAGGAACCCAAAAGTATTCTCAACGATGAAAGCATCAAAGAATAGGAAGGTGAAGCACAATTCTTATACCAACCGCGAAAAATGACAATTAAATACATCCTTTGGGATAAATAGGTCACATGCTAAAAGAAAGTGCTATAATAACAGATTGTTTGTACCTGTGCCTGCCCTCTAAGTTTTCAAGCTCAGCAATAAATCTGGCAAAGCACCTCACTCCATTGCCGCACATCTACAACACAGCAGCAGAAGGAAATTAAATAAAAATAACTAAAATTGTAGGCCAGCCACTTCAACAATAAAGACCTCCAGAATCAAAGCACCACTCGAGTGGACCAATCCAGTCAAGGCAACCAATACAAGCATTACATAGACTAAATGGGATCAACTTTCAGTTATGCTTCTGTTATCAAAACTAATTCAATAAAGGACCCTACCCCGCCAAGATGTTCAACCTAAATGCTTCAAAAGCAAAGTTTGGTTTGAAAACCACCACATTCTCAGAGCAAGGGTAGCTCAAACCCCACCACCCACCCTCGCCAAGGCTTAAAGAAAGACAGACTCAGCATCAAACAATTAAGTTTCAACATTCTAGATTTGATAAACAAGAGCATAAAATTTCAAACTTTGCAATTTGATAAACAAGTGCACTAATGACATGAACAAACTCTCACCTCTGGCTCACTTCCATCAGAATTAAATATCCTCATACTGTAGTCAGTACCATTAATTCCCGGCATTGCGAAGATAACCCCATCACCACCAATTCCAAAGTTCCTGTCACATAGCTTCACTGCTCGCTCAGGAGTTATCTTGGGCTCAGTAGAATCTCTATTGTCCACCTACACTCCGCAATGGCGCACATAAGAAGAAATCAAATCGATTAACTCAATATGGAAGGAGGCGAAATAGCATACCAAAATGAAGTCATTGCCAAGCCCCTGGTACTTGACAAACTGAAGAAGCCCACTTTCCTTCCTATCAAGAAAAGATGAACTCGAGATTCTGTCTGAAGTCTGAGGGGCCATTGAAACGGCCGACACTCGTAAACTAGGCCTCCCCGACTTCAAATTCAAACCGTTGTTCGGTTGGAAAGAGCAACGCTGAGGCCGACCCAAACTGCACAGAGAACGTACTCTCGAGGACACAAACGACGACGACGAGGTGATGGAGATTGAGTTCGCTGTTGCGGCCATTAATTCTGACTGCTGCAGCACCAATTTGTTCAAAAATTACCATCTTGATTTTCAGCCAGTCTCTTATAAGACCGTCTAATTTTATGTTAAATTTAGGCGGGCTTAAAGTGTTCGTCGTGTGGCTTAAAGTGGTCACTTTATCATTGTGTTAACAAAAGGTGAGCACTTCAAGCGAAATAGTGACCAACTTAAGCCCAATAATGACACGTCTAATTTTAACTTAAAAACTAGACCGTCTTTCTCGATAATTTGTGTTTGTGTTTAAAGGAAAAACATAAATGATAATCACCCCTCACTGAAATTAGGAAAAATCATTGCTATCGTACAACATATGGCAATAATAGTAGACTTTCGTAAGTAATGGGAATCTAGAAAACTTACTTGGAGATGGATTAAAAGATGCTAACTAAAGTGGGATTATGAGAATGATTCGGTCAGCCGTAATTGTTGTCTCTAACTTCACTCTTCTTATTTGCTCTTTTTCTTTAGTTTTGGCTGACCCCTGGGCCCTGTCCGGCTGTCACTCTGACAGGCTATTATGTTGGGCTAATGGGCTTCTTTACGTAGCTCAAAGGTGGGCACAAAACTTATACTACTACCCATCGGTCCAAAATCGGACCGGACCGAGACCGGACCGAAAAGTCCCAAAAATTTGGACCGAGGACCGGACCGGTTGTCATCCGGTCTTGGATTTTTCTTATCTTTAAAATTAATTTTGAATGACATAAAAAATATAAATTTTTGTAAAAAATGTCTTTATCTACCTTGATTTTGCAAAAAAAAGTTACTTTAATCATTTTTTAGTGTAAAAATAAGACTTTTAAAGTCCACATACATTAAAAATAATTAAAAAAAAAAGTAAAAAAAATTGATTTTCCGGTCCGAACTGGCAAACGGACCAGTTTCCTGAAAACTGTGGACCGAGGACCGGACCGGTTACATCCGGTCCAGGTTCGGTCCGGACTGGATCATGGGCACCCCTACTTATAGCATAAAGCACAATCCAATAGTGTCAATGGCCCGCTCATGCAAGCCTATATTGGTTTACTATGTAGTTTTTTTTTTTAAATCATTATTTTATATATAAAAAACATTATCTTAGAAAATTTAACATATGTTTTTTAACTTTGAAGCCTTCATTTCCATGTTACAAGAATTTAAAAAAAACAATTAAAGTGTATAAAATTAACACATAGAGCATCAACAATGGTGTCAAATTGTCAATTTAGCTAAAACTGTCATAAAGAACTTTATGAGTATTACGATTGTTTGGAAGTAAAATAACACCCCTATATCTAAGAACGACCAAAAGTTCTTAAAATTTGTTGAAAAAGTAGTATAATATAGAGTCCACTTAACAACTTTTGTTTGGGTTCTTCCATTGTGATAATAAGATTGTAATTGGTTAAATTTGTTAGTTGGTGAGTTAATATGACGTGGGTTGTGTTTGGCAAAATTGACTGAAAAGATGTCTAAAATCTGAAACGGTGACTAGAATTTTTTTTTGAACTGATGCAAGTAGCTTATTTCTGCAGTTACCTTAAATGTGTTTCAGGTGTGTTAACGTTAAAATTTAAGGTGACTGGAATTTAAGTCAAATAAGGTAGACAAGTAAAATAAAGTGACGAAAATGACTTACCGAACACACACTTGGTATAATAAGAACTTTTAAGAAGTTCTTCCCTTACTAATGCTTTTAGTGAAACTTCCTATAAAAAAAATCAATTCCTTTATGAACCAAACAAGCACTTAACTAGCCGCTTAAAAAGTTTACAAATTAAAATGATCACTTTTGAAAGAAAAAGGAAAAATGATGATTATTACAAATTTAAGGGAAAAACGACATAAAAAAACTAAGGAAAAATTGATGAAAATAACACCACCTTTGGGCAATCAAACAAAAATAGTACGACCTTCAGAAATTAATAAGAATAATACGATCTTTGACACTTTGAAATAAAAATGGTACGACACCCATCGACGGGGGAATCTCCGGCCAAACAGTGATGGTATGGTTTTTTTATTAATATTTTATCTGATTACAACTAATAATAATATCTAATAGTGATTAAAAATACTTTAAGAACACTCAAATCCTTCTACCTCTATCTTATTCCCCCCCCCCCCCCTCCCCCAAACCTCTTTTCTTTCCCTGCTCCACTCTAGCCGCCTCTGCCCCACCCTTCTAAACCCCTTCCCTACACCAAAAATCCCCTTTCCCGTACCCTAAACCCCTTCCTCACTCTCAAATCCCCTTCTTGTCCCTCTAAACCGCTTCCCCATCCCTAAAACCCCCCCCCCCCCCCAACCATCTAAATCCCTTTTTCCACCATCGATCTAACCAATAAGCTAATCGGAAAATGGACGACAATGGCCTCTCCCTCATTATTATTGGACCGCACCCAGACCCACCACCTAACCCCCATCCTATGCACGCAATATCCTTGAACCCTTCACCACCAACCAACTCTCAGACATCCTCTCGCATAGATGTGAAGATAGTTGGGGTTTTAGGTGGTAGATGCGTTTGGGTGGTTTCATAGGCGGTTTTATGGTTGTTTGTTTGTTGTGGATGGTTTCGTTGGGTTGTTGGTGGTGGTTTAGGTGATACGTTTAGGTTGGTGGTGATTAAAACATGGGTTATATGTTTTAGGCGGTGGGGAGGAGGTTTTCGGGGGTGGGGAAGGAGAGTTTTGGGGTTGGGGATGACATTTCGAGGGTGAAGATGAGGCTTTTGGGGTAAGGGAAGTGGTTCCGAGTGGGATGGGGAATTTTGAGGGTGGAGCAAAGGTGGGGCAGATGTGGGTGAGGTGGAGTATGTGTGGGTGGGGGTATAGCAGGTGTGGGTGTAGGGAAGGGGTTGGTACTTGGTGGTGAATGAGAGGGAGGAAAAAGGAATTGAATTATTTAGACTTTTCTAACTATTTTAAATTATTAATACCTAATACAAGTTAGATAAAATAATAATAAAAAAGATTAAATCATTTATAGGGCGGAGATTCCCCTGCCGATGGGTGTCGTACCATTTTTGTTTCAAAGTGTTAAAGGTCGTATTATTTTCATTGATTTCTTATGGTCGTATTATTTTTGTTTGATCGCCCAAAGGTGGTGTTATTTTCATCAATTTTTCCAAAAACTAAAAATGACAAAAAAAAAAGATAAAGAGATAAGGCTTTTATACCTTATGAAAAGACGACATTAAACAAGTTTGGAAAAATTGATGAAAATTGCAGTAAACTATTGTAGTAAGATGATGTTCATTTCAATTGAAATTGCTAGAACAAAGCCCAAACGAACTGAATGGACCTAAACAAAATAAAATTAAATATTAAAATTGAATTTAACTTAACTTAACTCAACTAATCTTAATTTAAGAAGTATTGAATTTTAGCAAATTGAGATGACCTTTAATCAACATAATAATTACTCAATTGGGTTGGCTCAACTAGTTAAGGTGGGAGGTGAGGATCCTCTTAGTCTTAGGTTCAAATCCTTCCAGTGGCAACTGCGAGAGGAATATTTGCTTGAGACATATTCCACTTGAATCAGAGCAAACAGTGCGGCTTACCCGGTGTGCATGATTTGCAGGCTATTGCACATGCTTCGTGGGGTTACCCAGAACGCACCAAAGGTAACGGATGCGGATTCCCACGTTTAAAAAAAAAAATCAACATAATAATTGAATTGTGTAGGTAGTCAACATGATGAAATTAATTCCTGAAAATATCAGTAGTTTCTCATATAAGAGAGTGGTATGAAAACAACTTATCCTGATAGACCGTCTCATTTTAGCATAAAAATAGACAGGTCTTCAAGCCCAAAAGAACAACCCATATATCAAATAACCCACCCCATACCAACCTTATTTGTGACCCTAAACTCACCATTTCAAAAAGTCTATACTCATCCCCCCCCCCTTCCCCCGCCCCCCC